>CAUYRT010008309.1:0-29379 GCA_963574885.1 Lepilemur ruficaudatus | reverse complement strand
CCTGGCCATTTAGATCCGGAAAAAAGGCAGAAAAATGTATTATCTGTCTAACCCTGTGGCAGCCAAGTGAAAAGATTTAGAAAGTCATATAAATTACTCTACAAAAAGAAGAGTATGGAAACAATTTGATCTGGGTGATTTAGAAGAAATGGACCAGAATAACTCTTGTCCAGCAGTCCACAGAAATATCTGCCGAGTATTGTACCTTTGCACAGTTGCAGAGGACCATATGTTACTTCAAATCGACTTACAAACAAAAATGTTTAAATTCAGTAGCCACTGCCACTCCCACTGTTCTCTCACACGTGCTTGGATTATTATAGTTATGAAGAAAAAAAAAAGTATTTTATATATGTAAGGTAAAGGCAAAGCAATGTGGCATTTATTATACAGATACACGTAACATGGAATAGGAACACAGAGGAAAGAGAACTGTCATGTTATTTAAGAGGCTGGAGATGTTTAGAGACCACTTATGGCTAAAGCCCTTCTGTTTCAGAGTAAACCAAGGCTCAGAGTGGCTATTGCTTGCCCCAGGTGACGCTGCTCAGGTGATGCCACCTGGCTATGCAGCTGAATTCGGGTGCTATTTTCATGTGACTTTTCCTCCTCCCACTCTCTATTCCATCCGTATGCAACTTAGCCAAAAATTCCCTATTTCCTCCCCAAAGAAATTTTCCTCAGCTGATACATCTTCCTTTACCTTTCAGCCTACAACTGTTGACTATTTTATCAAATATTTCTTGAACTGCTATTAGATTTTAAAAATAGCTGTGAAAAAGAAGTTCAACATCCTTTGTCTGATGGAACCAACTAATTACTAGGGCAAACCAAAAGTTAGCAAATAAACTAACAATGTAATTCCACACGGTGATAAGTGTTGTGAAGAAAATAAACAGAACACTGAACTAATTGAGGCTGGGGTTAGATAGTATACAGGAGAGTGTGGCCAGGGAAGGCGTCTAACAGGAGGTAGCCTTGGAGGAGGTGGCATGCAAGCTAAAACTTAAAATATGAGGGGAAGGGCTGGCTATGTAGTGTCATAGTCTCGTCCCCTTAAACTGTTGCACCACCTCTGTTATGCTGAACAGATGGCATAATATAGAAACACCCAGATGGGAGCCTTCTTTGTATCTTAATACACAATCTGCAAACTTGCACACAGCTGCAACCTTCTCTTCCTTTTTTTGTCATATTGCCACGAAATGGTGTACTATCTATTCTCTACCATATATCAGAAAGGACTAACATAGTTACTATGTTACCATTAATATATGAAAATTTGTTGATGTGTTATTTCTGTCTACTGAATCTAATTATAACACAATTCTTGACCATAATTCCACTTCTCAATGCATGCCTACTTTTTGTAATGTCCTATACTAAGCACGTACAGTGTGTCTGAGACCATGTGAGGTCACTTGACATCTAATGATGAAGAAGAGAGACCAAAGCCCCAACCTTAGCATCTCGCCATCTACCATGGACATTTATGTGCAGCTCTTCTTACCTTGCTTACTAATGAGAGGTGAATCTCTTACCATGGACTTTGTGCTTGTTGTTTTTAAAATATGCAGCCTAGGGACTGTAATCACTGGTGAAACACTCTTTTCTAGGCTTATTTTTCTCCTTCTTGAAAAGCAAGAGATAAAGAATAATTCCTCCCTCAAAGATGTTGGGAGGATTGAGACTTATAAATGTAAAAGCATATAGGTAAGTAAGCTACAAAGTGTCACATACAAGAGCAGTACAAGAATTCTGTATAACGTAGTACAGTGTCCATGACTACTCTTCTTTGTTCATACTCATTAGAAAGAATTGATCATCTCCACCACCAAATACTTACTGAATGCTCCCTGCTATTGCGGATCTGTGTGTAGTCTCTTTTTAGTAGGTCAGAGGTCATACTTTTATAGACTGTACTTCTCAGAATATTCAGTGGAAGAAACATATATTCTCTATTATCAAATCAGCCTAGGATTGCTAGGGTGATCAGAGTCACTAAAATTATGAAGACAAGACTTTTTCTGTGTATAAGTATTTGTTTTATTATATTATACATAGATACATATTTTATGTTTTATTTTACCTTCATGAATTGTTTTATACAAAAGAAGATTATGAAAAACTTCAGGGTTTTTTTTTTCTGTTTACTGGTTTTTTCTTGGGTAAATGCTGTATCTTGGGGGATATTGTTCTTGCCAAGGAAAAAAACAATTGGATTCTTTCCAATAAGAGGAAACAAGGTTACACTGGGATGTTTGTCAGCAAAGTTTAAGTTTTATTGACAAGGATGCTACATCATTGTGTAAAATTCTTGCTAACTGTCTCTTTAGATAGCCTAAAGAGAAATCAAATGCAAAGTGGCATAGAGAAGTAGGCCCTGTATCTGTAGCACATTATAGGGCTTGCAATATTACTTTCTTTCAGTATATGTTATTAGCATTCAGAAAACTTCATCAAGACTCAATAAAACTTTCCATAAATGAAGCCAATTGTTGAACTGATGAACTAACAGTGCAAAACCTAAAATCCACAAATCCTACTCTCTGGAGCAAATTCTTCTTTTAGGCCTTCCCAGAGTTGCACATTCTTAAGTTCATTTAGCATCCTCAAAAAACCAAAATCATACATGCAAGCAAAATGTTCCCAGCATGGATAAAGACACACCCAGAAATTTGGAAGCAGTTTATTATTCAGTCTAAATATTTCTGCTTAGGGTAATGCTAATTAAATTGAAAGTAAAAGTTTTACCCATTTGATTTGTGTATGGATTAGCATGAATATATATTAATTCAATTGGTGCTCTAGATTTTGAAAAGTAATTTGTTTTCTGGTTCTCATTTGTGATAATTGTGATAAATGCTTATGGATACTCTTGCTTACAGACTCTTTGGTAATCAGCACATCAGTCAAGAACAAACTAACAAAGAGATGAAAAATATTCTAACTGTAGATTTTACTACCAGAGTATCTTTCATATCTCCTCTCTGTTCAACTAGCCTAGTGCTGGCCTTTCTAAATCCAATTCACATTCTTGTTACAGGGCTACCACATTAGTCTTAATAAACTAGAGAATACAGTATAAACTCCTTAGCATAGTGACCAGATCCTCAATTAACTAGTCTGATCTAACCTACTAATTGCCTTACTTCACTCATTCCTGGACTAGTGAGCTACCTACTCTATTCTGCACGTATTCCCATGCTCCTGTCCATGCACATTTGCTGGCATTTGTTAGAATGCTCTCATCATTCTCTCCGTCTTTGATTATAGAGATTTGAATAGGCAGAGTACACCATGGATGATAAATAATCCTGCTAAGAACCTTCAGAATAAAATTTGTATGGCATAAAATTTACTCTATGAATTTATTCTGCATTGTCTCATTCTTCATTCCCTGACAATGTCAAGTATGCAAAACCATGTCTATCTTGATAACTTTGATGTCATGTACATTCTATGTGCCAGTTCTTTGTCTACAGTTGCATGAATAAAGGGTTTTCAAAGCAACCATATTTATGTACTTGGATATTTCCTTACCTTCATCTAGAACATCTATCCTCTTCCCATAATTTCTCTCCTTGCAAAGATTTTCCTTCATTAATTCATTCTCTTTTTCTCAATTCTAAGTTTAGGTGACATTTCTGGAAATCACTTCTTAAAGACCTTTTGGTAGAGTGAGGTTTCCCATGATATCAATGGCTATATTTGTTTCATGGTACTTACTTTTTATACTATTTTTTTTCTTGCCTTCCTTCACATTTTAGATTCCTTAAAGGCAGGGATTTTTTTCTTATCAGAACTTTCAGTGCTAAATATAATATCTATCAGCAAATAAAGCATATAATCAATGTTTTTTAAAATTTTAAACTTACAAATATTTATTTCCTAATTATAATTTGTGATCTAGATCACACTTTCATGAAGTCTTTCCTATTTTGTACATCATAAAAATTCTCTCCCTCCTCTGAACACCCATATCATTCCTTTCATGGAATTTATAATTTTATACCCTGCAGTGTATCAATTTATACACATGTTTATTTTCACAGACTAGATAATGAAACATTTTAGTAAGAAGGACTGTGTTTAATTCTTCTCTGTACTTTGCTGTGTCCCCAATCCTGGCACAAAATTCAGAAACTGGCAGACAGTCAATAAATGTTGAAAGAATGGTTAGCTGATATATATCATGTTTTGAAATATGTTCACTAGTATGTATTAGTCATATTGGAGTACTGGCAATCATTTAGCCTAAATTCAATCTGATGATGAAGTTTCTATACATAGTATCACAGAGAAGCATCTCAGAGAATCCACAGCACTGATGGTGGTAGTGGTGGAGTTGGTGTGCTGCACTGGTGGCTGAACTGCCACTTATGTTGGCACAGCACTTAATGGCTTTACTAAAAGCATATTGAACTTGGCCCTGACTCTACTAAGGCTCTTCAAAGCAAGGAACGGGAGGAGTCTTATTTTTCCTCCCTTATTGAACTTATTTTCAATTTCTTTAACAAATTTATTTAATGACCACCATGTTCTTTCTAGGCAGCATGTTAGACATGGTTGACATAGGAACAGAAAACTAAAAAAATGCCCTTGGAGTTATAGTCATATCCTAATGATGAAAGTATTGTGCCTGAGAGAAATTATTTTACTGAGCCTGAGCCACAAAGTTAGTACATGAAGAGAATTTAACAAAGGACTTTTTTATCAATTAAGAAATACTGGATTCTCACACTCCGTTGTATCATATTATTTCCTAAATGATTATATCATCAACACAGAGGCAAAAAAAAGAAAATCTTTATATTGTAAATGTAAACAATTTCCAATGAAGAAAGTAGGGATTATACTAAGAAAGAAGCTTACACTAAGAAAGAAGATACTAATTGACTATTTTTTTTCACATTCTGGTACTTTCATAAGATCTTCTAGACAATTTCAAAATGTATAATGAAAGTTAGTTCAAAATTTGAGTTTTTTTCATGTTTAAGGAGTGAATCTTAGAATCACTGTCAAGAGGGCTTTCTGAAATAAAAGATCTTGAGTCTCAAAATGTAAATCATCAGCAAAATAGTTCTTATCATGTAAATAATACTTTCTATATAAATTATTTATTTCTTACTGATTCCTGATAGGATTTTTAATCCATTCATATGCAATATGCATATTTCATAGTATACAATAAAGTTACATAACATAGCATATGTGATGCATGTTTTCCCTTAGTATTTTGTTATTGCTGTTGTTCCAGGAAATAAAAATAAGTTTTATGTAGCTTCCTTGACTATGAAGTAGTAGAAGGGAAATAAGCTCACACTTGGGTGAAAATTTGCTATATAGAAACCACAAATAGAATAAAACATATGCGGATAATTGAGAACAGTTATATCAGGCGTGGTGAACATCTGTCTGGAGCACAGATGTTAACTGCTATTTGGAGAAGACAACATATTACTTCGTAGCAATTATTTTAAATGGTTGGAAGACTCCAGGTTGACAAGACGCATTTTTCTTTTACCTTTTTATTTTTTTATGCCAGCAGGTATTCCACAGAAATATGTAAGCAATTCACTGTAGAAAAACGGCAGGCCCATCATTTAGAACTCTCTCTGTGACCCTGACACGTTGGTGCTATGATAGATATGGGGGCAGTCAGTCTGTCCCCATCTGACTTAGCTAGTCCTGCAGTGCCGTACATGAATGTGAAATAGCACAAAATAGGAAGAGGAAGCTGGCACTAATAATAATGATGATGATGATAATGATGATAGTGGCTAGCATTTGCATAGTCCTTACTCTTGCTTTATATAGACTAACACATTTCACCCTCACAATACCCCTGTGTGGTAGCTATTGTTATTATTCCTACTTTATAAATGAAGGAATTGAAGCACAGATAGGTAAGTGGAACAAATGGAAATGGAGGAGCTAAGGATCAATTCAGGCAGTCTGGTATCAAAAGCGTGTCTTAAACACTAAATTATAACGATATATGTAAATGCATATATGCGTACACATATAGGTTATATCCACTTGGATATGTGTGTAACTCTGTAGGTGTGTATAAGACACATACTATTGCAATACGTCCTCCTTCACATGTCTTCTTCTAGTACTTTTCCTAAAACATGTCATTGGACCTTGATTAATATAAATAACAATCAATTCATTTATTCAGTTATTCATGCATTAGTTGCATAATATAAGACCTGTATTATTGGTGAATCAATGCATCATTATTGGTGCATAAATGAATGAATTGAATCAAAAGATGCTAGAATATAAGGATAAAAATATAAATAATGAAAGATTAAATAAATGAATTGATTCACATGTTCAAGAAATTCTTGTTAAGTATTAAGTATCAACTTTAGGTCAGGTGCAGAGCAGAAAGAAAAGGAGAGGTCTCTGTACTCATGAAGCTCACAGTACAGTCATTTCAAAGACAAAGGGCAGATACTACCCAAGTTCTACCCAAAGTGATGCCCGACCCTAGCTGCATATCAGAATCAACTACAAACCTGTTAAAAATGATCCATCACCAATGTGCTACTCTAAACAAACTGAATCCAAATCTTGGGGCCTAAATCTCAGATATGTGAAACTGTCCCAGATGATTCTAATATACAGCCACATGTGGGAACTGGTCGAAGCTAGGGAGATCTCTGGAAAGCTTTAGAGAGGAGACAGTTTTCTGGTTGGATCTTGACAGGTCAAGGCCTTGCCAGCTTAGGAAAATGTGAGGGTTGGGGGTGTGGATAAGTGTGGAAACAGGACTGGAGAGGGGAGGGGAGCAAGGGGGAGGAAAGGGGATGGGAAGAATTGCTGGGTGTGGGGAAACTTCTTAGCAGAAGAGTTTAAAGCTGCTCTCTGCTTCGGAAGGCCTCTGAGCCCTGGGCCCTTTATCTTGTGCTGTCTGCCTCTGCTCCCTTGCCAGGCAGCATTACAATACTCAGCCTGGCTCATGATGTTCTGGACTTATTTAAGATAATGGCCTTTATCGATTGCGGTTCTCCCCCTGCAGGCCTCATAGGACGTTTCAGCTTCAACTTTGACTTCAGACTCATACTTCTCTAAATAGCTTCTAAATGGATTTTAAAATGCTCCTTCTAAATTACTTAAAGGCTTACTTCAGCCACCCCATCAATTTCTAGAGAATGAGCTCTTGCCAACAATCAAGATTTTGTAGCACTTTGCAAGCCAAGTAAAAGCTATAGCCCTTGCCCTGAGGAGTTTACCTCAGTGAAGTAGGTGTGACTAGGTACTTAAAAATACATAAAATGCCACGATTTGGAATTGGATCTAGAAATGCTGACGCTCTCCTTGACGTTAGAGCTGTTAACTACTTTACTGAGAGTTTCATACAATTTCAATCTGACAATATGGTGGTTATAAAATGTTATGTTTATCAGAATAAGAGACTCTATAGTACTTTGGAAATCATCTGAAGAGAGGCATTAGACGTTTTGACTATTGTCTTTGTTAAATAATAACAACAATAGCTAATGATTCTAATAGTTAGCACTGTTGAACACTTACTATGTACTAGGCAGTATTCTTAGCACTGTTTATGTAATTTTTAAAAATATTTTCAACAATACTATGAGAAATGCAATTTATAGTTGCAAATTTATACATGAGAAATTTATATCACAGAGAAGTTATGTTATTAGACAAGGGCTCTAAGCTTTTAAGGGGCAGATCTGAGACACGAATTCAAACACTCTGTCTCTAATGTCCGTGTGCTTCACACAAAACAGACATGATTTGTGTCTCAGTCCTCACACCTTACCATTTTGACATTCTAAATACATAGGAGTATTTTGCAAAGTGATTACACAGGTGCCTGACACACAGTAAACAGTCAATACATGTTCTGAGTTATGTTAATAATATTTTCTGAATATTTTAAAAGGCGAGATGAAATTAATATTTGAGTGACCTATCATGTTTTTGAGTTCTACTGTTACAGCAAGTGTTACAGCAGGTGGTCCCGAAACAAACAGAGCGGCACATAGAGAGTCGGAGAATCAAAGTTTATTCGCTGGTGGGCTCAGAGGGGCCTCGGCAACCAAATTCTGGGCCCCTCTACCCAATTTTTCCCACTTTTATTACGTTGGGGTGGTCTGAGGGATGGGGCATCAGGTGTAGATTAGTTGATGTGTCAGGTAATAGGTTAATATTATGTTGATGCACCAGGCAATAGATTTAGTGTTATGCTGATGCCAGCCAATAGACTAGTTGATGGCCCAGGTAACAGGTTAGTATTATGCTGATATGGGTCTTCCAGGAGTGGTGGGAATCTCCAGGTGCCTGATGTGCCAAGTAATAGATGGGGGTTTCCCTTATCACTACAACGCTTATTTCATTAATTCTCAAAAAACTCTGAACTATAGCTATAATCAGGCTCCTTTTACAGATATGGGATTGAGAGCTCGGAGCAATTAATTGATTTGTCTAAAGTCACACAACCAAGAAGTGGTATAACTGGAATTGGAACCAAAATTAACTTGGAATTTTTACTAAGAAATGACCCTTGTTCTGACAGCGAAGTTGGGAGTCCCCTCCTTCAGTCTGGTACAGTGAGAGAGTAAAATTTCACGGAATTTTTTTAAAAAGTCACAGAGGTTTGTTGTCATTTTTGTTTTCCCAGAGTTAAAATAAAGAAGGACTTTTTGCTGAAGAGTTCAAATTTATCATTGTGTGTATAACAATATAAAGGATTCCTAGAATATGTAATTAATGCACAGTAGAGTGGCAATTGAAAAGATAAAGTCAAAATTAATTAGTACAACTTCTAAATATTCACCTATGGTTACAAAAAGAATTGCATGTGAGTATAATTTTGAAGCTAGGGAAATTAAAAATAAAATGTTACCAAAAAATTTATAAAAAATGATAATGTGATGACTCCCAAAGCAGACATCTTAATAACATAGAATAAAAATAGTTTGTAAACAAAGGTATATGGCACGAAGAGGGACATCTAGACATGAATGTAAGTGCTTGGATGCAGCAGCACCCATGGTCTGACCACTTGCGGCACTGGGCTTGGTGATACTTCATAAGCTACAAATTTATGAGACTGCATGTGAGTATACATGTTAGTTAAAAATGCCTAAATAGCTTTAAAAATGGGCTATTCATTCATAATACATCTGATATAAACACTGAGCTGTGTAAATAGCACAAAATGTTAAATAATAGCTCCAGTTTTTTAATGCCTACAATCAGACACCATTCTAGGTGCTTTATTACATGATTTCATTTAATCCCTATGGTAATCATATTTTTTTTTTTCCATTTTGCAACTGAAGAAACTGAAGCTCCTGGAGTTTAATTAACTTACTCAAGCTCACACAGGTAATTTTAGATATAGGATCTCATCTTATGTCCCCGCTTTTTCCATAGTTTCTCACAGCCTCCGAAGAACTAAGTGATCTCAAAGAAGTTCTACAATTTGGAAAAGAAACTTTCTTTCTTTTCTTTATCTCCTCTACCCTTTTCTCTTCCTCTTTCTTTTCTTCTTTCCTTTTCTCTCTCTCTCTCTCTCTCCATTTGGTTTTTCTTTCTGAATCCTATTTCATGAAGCTGAATAGTAACCATTCATATTTTATTTATCCTCAACCTCAAAGACTTACACTGTTTGTGTATTGCAACACTGACATCCATAAGCTGGGTTACGATATGTGTGCACTTACCACACCTCTGACCATGACTCCCTATCCTTTCCCGTCTGATAAAGATGGTTCTCCAGTTGCAATTAAGTGAATAGGACATTATTATTAAGAAAGTTATGAATATCCTTCAGTTTATTTGTTTATTTTTATTTACAAGCACTGGTCCTTAGTAAAACATGTCTTGCAAACTGGCTTAGAATTGTGCCCTACCAGGGTATAGTGTGGCTTTGAGAACTGAACCTGGTTAACTACCAGACTTGGCAAATGTGTGGTTACGGTTGGCTTGGTTTGTATTTGGTTGGTCGGTTGCTTTTCATTTGGTTTATTATTCCTCAGACTATATACTTAAGATTTTCTACATGTTCCAGTCAGGGTGAGGCCCCAAAATTTGTATTTATAGAAATGCCCTGCATTTGGGAACCAACTCCGGATGAAGGTTAGTATTTTGTACAACACAACACCACAAATGACTCCCGTCAACATTCCCTCCTGTGTGTATAACAGTGTCTTCTTCCATTACACAACAAAGGATAGTCCAGTACTTAGGAATTTCATTTCATACTTGCTCCTATAAAAGATGAGCGCAGTTACACAAAAATGGCTTGATCATTTTTAAAGTGTCAGGTCTGTGCTCTCTCAGGATCCTTTACTGCAGAAGAACATTCATATTTCTTCTAGTTCCCCTAATAACAATACTAAGAAAAATAAAATAAAGACTTTGTATATCTCTAGTCCATTGCCAACTTTAATTCATGACATTCAGTATTAATTCAGGCCTAAGGCCCCTAAGAAAGATAACAGATTTCTAGACCTTTTTTCCCCCGTGCTACTACATTTGATTTTCTCAAGTTTCATCAAGGTTTGCTAAATCTATTTAGTCCAGATTCCAGCCTCAGGCATCTCTAAATATGTTAGTTTAATACTTTGTCATGTTTTATTTGCATTCTTTATCAAAGATAGATAGTTTTATATTAAGAAACCACAATAAAATGTTTCATGACAAGGAAAAGATTGATTCTGGGAACCTCTGTCAAACACACAAAATTGATTTTTCTCAATTTGTGCTGAAATCATAGAATACCTGGTGAAACATATCTGCAGGATCTCCCCTTTAGGGATACTGGTGTGAAAAGAATGTTTACAGTATTTTCTTTGCTATGTCTCAGCCTGTGAGATAGAAAAGATTAAACAAATCAGGAGACTGTCATGAATCCAGCATTGGGAAAAGCTAGGAAAATGGTACCAGAATAAGACCTAAAAAGTCATGTATGGGTAATGTCACTGACCTGTCTGATATTAGAGAAGTCCCTTGTACTTTTCAAATTTTAATTTCCTTCTATGTAAAATGAAGATGATAATGATATGCCATAAATTATTGAGGGGAGTTACTGAGGTAAAGAATATTATCAAAATATAATTTTTAAATAGTTAGAAGCAGGACTCTCCTGCAATCCCACTTCTGGGTACATATCTTGAGGAAATGAAATCACTATGTCAAAGAGATATCTGCACTCTCATGTTTATTACAGCATTATTTACAATAGCCAAGATATGGTAACAACCTATGTGTCATTGGACAGATGAATAGATAAAGAAAACAGGATATATACCCCCAACCCACACACACAGGAATCTCATTCAGCCTTAAAAAAAAGAAAATTCTGCCATTTCCAATAGTGACATTATGATGAGTGAAATAAGCCAGAGACAGAAAGACAAATACTGAATGATCTCACTTATAGATGGAATATTTTAAAAAGTAAAACTCAAACAGAGAGTACAATGGTGGTTGCTAGGGACTGGAGTTGGGGGAAAATGGGAGATGTTGGTCAAAGTACACAAACTTGCAGTTATAAGGTAAATAAAATCTGGAGATCTAATGTACAGTATGGTGAGCCTCATTAATGTATTGCATACTTGAAATCTGCTAAAAAATTATATATATCTTAAGTATTCTCATCACACACAGAAATAACTTTGTAAGGCAACAGATATGTTAATTAGCTTGATTTCAGCAATAATTTCACAACCTATGGGTATATTATACATCACATCATGCACTTTGAATATATATAATTTTTATTTGTCAATTATACCTCAATATGTGTAACCTAATATATGTAACCTAAACATTTGTAGCCCCATAATATGCTGAAATAAAAAAGAAAAAATAAAAGTATATCAGAATTTCAAACCAAAAAAAAAGAAAAATTATACCTCAATAAAGCTAAAAAATAAGACTCTCATATAAATATAGAATGACAATGTGTCAATAATTTATTAAATCATGAATAGGAAAACCAGATGATGATAAAGCTAGTACCAAAGCACCAAGAGCAGTTGAAAACTGTTAATTACATGAGTTTTGTCATAATAAACAATGTTTATTAATGTTAGAAGATTTTTAGGATATATAGAAAATGTTTAATGTCATATAAGACAATAAAAGTTACCTTTTCTAAATTGACATAAATCTGCAAGTTAGCAGGCAACTCCACAGTATCTGGGCTCCAATGAAATAGCTAAGCAAGGTAAAGACATATTATCCTAGAGCTACACTTCTCAAATGGTGGCCCCAGGACCACTAGGAGACCCCAGACCCTTTCAGAAGATCTGTATGATCAAAACTATTTTCTTAATAATACTAAAATATTATTTTCCTTTTTCGCTGACATTCATTCATGACTAATGCTTTCCAGAGGCTACATGATGTAGGATATAGTAACAGATTGAATATAAAAACAGATGGGAGAATACAGCTGTCTTCTCTTAAACCAGATATTAATGAGACTTACAAAAATGTAAACCAATGCTACTCTTTCAATACTTTTGTATTTGTTTTGGGAAATATGTTTCCTTTAGAAAATGTAACATTTAGGTTAGCATCCAATAGGTTTATTATAGTTATTTTAAAATCAAGAAAATAAAAAAAAATAAGTTTACAATTCCAATATGGTTAAGAATCGATAGATAGAAAGAAAACACCAAATGAAAGCCTTTTGTGGATAGCCAACATATTATGAGTGTAAAAAGATCCTGAGACCAAAATATTTGAGAATCCCTGTCCTAGAGAATTAAATAAAATTGGTTAGGCCTGTTAAATAATGTGCTAGTATAACATTGAAAGGACACATTTTACTCTATTTTGCCTGAATTCCACATTTTAGACGATATTTATTAATGGAGTTAAAGGCATAGCAAAGTGCCTGCTTTAATAACAGGAGCTCAATCTCAATATTATTTCCCTTTTCATTCTTCTTCCCTCTCTCCCTAGGGGAAGAGTATAGTTACAAATTGACTATTGAGTCTAAGGTAGGATAATGTAGCAGAGAATCCCTCATTGTTTAGAGCAATCCAAGCCACTCCCAGTTATGTGCTGACGGCTAAGTTCCAAGACCCTGAAGAAAGAACTCCTATGACTTTTGCATCCATAAAACTTTGCATGCAAAGTTGGAGAACTAGCCAATTCTCTGCTCAGACTCTTTTGCTTCCTCATACAATAAACATTTCTTAGATGCCAGCTACTCACTGATAATTGTGTTGGACAATATAAATTGGAAGAAACCTAAGGCCATGGCTTGGATTTAGAAGTTCACTAACTAGTGAGAGCAAACTTCCCAAGAAAGCCTTTGGGACACCAATCTCTATATTTTGGTGTGAAACTTTCAGTGGCTTCCCATTGCCCAAAGACCTACATAATTTGCCCTTGTCTACTTTCTGGAATCTTGGTGGCCTCAGAGTCACTCCCTCCAGAAACTTGACTACTATCTCAGACTAAGTTAAGCCCTGCAATCATCCACTCTTAGAACACCCTGAACTTAGTAGCTCATAGTGCAATTGCATTTCATTAAATATTTGTGTAAATATTTGCTTGGTAACTCTTCGGACTTTCTGTCAGTGATCTCAGTACAGGCAGAACATGTCGGCTCACCATTGTCTCCAGCTATCCTTTTACGGTGCCTAGCGCAGAGAGGGTGATAAGCATTTATCAAATGAAAAACATGTTCTGAGTGTACAGAGGAAGTAGATCAATACTGAAATGGAATGGGGTGAGACCACAGATGGGGAGTATCAAAAAAAGAAAAATAAATACTAAAAGACCTCTAAAGCACCAGAAATTAGTACATGTTTATCCTAAGATGTGAAAAAGAAGATTCTGAAAATACTGAGAGGCTTATTGTTCTTGGAGCACGGGTATTCCATATAGGAAAGAGGATAAGGAGTATAAAGTTGCATTTCATTCATTTATTTCATTAATTACTTTCTGCATCATTAAAGTTTATCTAGTAGCCATTGTGTGTGAAGGATTTCTAAGTACACTAATATGTGAAAGGAAAAACTCTTGTCATTAAGAGTTGATATTTCAGTTAAGGATACAAACATATAACCTTGAAGTGATAAAGTAGCCATAACAATACAAATTATAAAGCAGGGCTTGAAAATTTCATTATAGATTTTATATAAATCTGAAAATATTTCATGGAAAGCTGGTATATTTCTTCTTAGCAAAGATGATATATTATTAAATCTTATATACTCAGCACCTACCACAATACCTGACATGAAGTCAGTGCTCAGGAAATTCTCCCATTTTCAAACTGTGTAGTGAACAAATGAAATACAAAAGAGGGATGGGGATTAGAGCAAAGAAAATTTCTTGATGTAGTTATCATCATAATTATCATCATCATGGTCATTATCATCATCTTCATTATCATATTAACTATGCTTATTGAGTTTCATTTGTGCTAGGTACCGAGCATTGTACTATGCAATTTTTATAAATTATCTCAAATTGTTGTCACAGTTCTTTGAAGTGAGACTACTTAGTCATTTTCAGATGAGGAAACTGATGCACAGTGTGAACTAAAATAAAACCATAAGCCCCCTGGCTGACTGAATGGACCCCCTTTTGGCCCTGGGGACCCCAGAAATACCCTAAAGCTGAGTTGCTGCCCAAGACAAGGGAAGTCACACATACCTCATCATGCCTCCTTCCCTTTTTGGAGATATCCTTTGTAACTCATTAACAGGCCCAAGGTTATACAGGAGAAAGATTAAACCACACCTGTAAGTTATCAGTTTACTTAACAGATCACTTGAGCCTGGGTATATGTCTGGTACATGTCTGGTGGATTGTCAGACTTGCTTATCTTAACTTAAAATATTCCGAGTCTTTAGACAAAGCTTCATTTCCTTAACCGATTACAAATCAAAGAATCTTTAAACCCACTTATAACCTGTAATCCCCTGCATCAAGATGCACTGCCTTTTCAGGCCAGACCAATGTATGCCTTTCGTGTATTGATTTATGACTTTACATGTAATTCCTGTCTCCCTGAAATGTACAAAACCAAAGTGTAACCCAACCACAGCAACACTACTTGCTCAAGGCTTCTTGGGTATGGCTCTCTGGGCCATAGTCACATATATTTGACTCAGAACACAACCCTTTAAATTATTTTTCAGAATTTGGGTTCTTTTTCTATTGACAACAGGATGCTTAAGTTACTTTTTCAAGTTTGACAGCTAGCAAGGTTTAAAGTCTGTAACAAAATGAAGGTTCGCCTATTGGCAATGGCTGTCCTATTATCACTAAATCATGCTAGGGAAAAAAAAGATGTTGTATTTCACCTATACAACATGATTTTTTTTTAAAAAAAATGTTATGAATGAATTAGAGCAAAGTAGATCTATTTTAGAAAGAATAAGAAACAAATATGGTCCTCAAACCTGTGAGACTCCATTGTTCTAATAATACTCAATTTTCAATATTGTCAGAATATTGTAGTGTAATTAAAGATGTTAATTTTATGCACACATATACCAACATGTGGTAATCTTTTGAGGTAAAAGTGCTTTATTTTTGTATGTTAGATATCATAGATCAGGGTTCTTGCCATTTGAAGAGTAAACTATATTTGTAATTAACATTTTTTCAATATGGCAAGCAAATAGTCCATTTAAGAAAAAAGCACCAACATATCTTTATTAGCCATTAAAAACAATTGAATGCAAATTTTCTATCATGGGTCCTTATATAACGAAGATTGGCATTTGAGGATATTCTTATGTACTTTTAATGAGATGAGTGAAACACTAATTTAATAAAATAATCATCCTCTTACCTATAAAGAGACATAAATACACTCTCTACTATCATATTAATGTGGTAATGATTTATATTTCATCTAGTAAACTGCATAAAATAGTTAAATAAATTCCTTTATTCCCAGTTACTAAATTCTCCTGTACATGTCATTAAAATTAAGTATGGAAGGAAATATGTAACTATATTAGAAATTGAGGTCAATTAGGGACTCGTTATGAAGGAACAGTGAAATTGATTTGCTACTATATCTTTTTGGGCCTCCATTTTCTAATGTTCATAATAAAATCTTAAATCTGACAAGTCGAGTCATTAAAGTACTTCACAAGGAGGGTTATTCATTACTTCAGAAGTGTATTATCTGGAATTTATTCCCTTCTGTTACCAAGATTCGCCATGTCTAAGAGATTAATGATGTTGAATATAAACTAGTTGGCTGACATGAGTTACCATGATCCACATTCTCAGTAGATCTATGTGCTATAGTGTTGTTCTTTTATACCTTAAAATAGTTCTGCTAAGAAGCAAGTGTTAACTCTACAAAATTGGTGCTGTCTACTGTGTAGGCTGTTTCTTATAGACAGAAATTAGTCCAATGTGATACCATGGTGAAAAGTAGCTCTTAGAATGAAGGTATAAATTGGTGATGCATATATATATGCATATATATACACATATATATGATATTTCATGTAATTGCAGTTAAATAATCAGCATAGGGTCAAAACCTGAGTAAAGTCCAATGAAGGTCATGTAGGACACTCCCAGACATCATAGGATTTTTAGCAAGCCTGCAAGATACAGACTGTATGTATTCAAAGTCTATGCTACCATAGGGTACAAGCACACCCACCATCTCACACAACACAAATGTGTCAGTTTTATATTTCTGTTACCAAAAACTTAGCAACTTAAAATGGCACGTATTTTTTTATCCCATCATTTTATAGGTCAGAAGTCTGAAATAGAGTGGCTAGATTCTTTGCTCAGGGTCTCTAACATAAATGTGCTACTGGTCTGCAGTTCTCATGTGGGAATTGGGGTCCTTTTGCAAGCTCACTGCTAGTTGGCATTACTAAGTTCTTGTGCTTTTCACATGGCTCTTTTCATCTTCAAGTAAGAAAATTCCTGTTGAGTCTTTCTCTTTGTTTGACCCTCTCTGACTTCCCCTTCTGTCTTTAAGGACTTATGTGACTGTAATGGCCTCACCCATTATAATCCAGAATCATCTCCCTATAATTCAAAGTAATTTTGTTAGTAATTTTTACTGCATATGCAAAGCCTTTTTTGCCATATAAGGAAACAACCATTGAAGTAACATAAGGGAAGAGTGATTACTTGGGGTGTGGGATAACAAAATTCTGCCTGCCATAAAGAGAAACTTGAGAGAAGTAAGTTTAGAGAACATAAAACTTGAATTTTGCATAGTGAGAAATAAGCGTTGTCACTCATTAAACCACAATGTTGTCCTGATTGAAAATAGAGATTGCCAAAGATTTTCACAAAATTATGCCAGGTTTGTACTGGATGGGTAAATAAAAGGGGATCACATTTAGAGGGCGTTTGTGATATTTGAGGTTGATGTTCATTACTGTTAGTGGCAAGATGCCTGGTTAGAAGCTGGAGGGAGCTTCAGTAATAAAAGATGTGGCGAGGATTAGGCTGTTAAGTAGTATATGTTTTGGTTCTCTCAAATATTGGAAAGCTATGTTAGTTTTAATTCTTTAGTTCATGCAGCTCAAATCTATATCATTAAAAAAGTAACTGAAAGGCTGAATCTTTTCATTCATGAAATACCTTCTAAAATGTAGAAAATAACTGCTAAGTTGTAGGTTTACTTACATTTTATTCAATCTGAAAACTGCAAAATGAGGAAAAGAATCTCTGAATTTTGACTAAATTGTAAATGCCTTTGAGTTATTACTCTCATCAATTGAGATTATTGACAACATACTTAGTACTAGATAAGACACAAGAGCCATAACTTCTACCCAAGGGTTTTTAAATCCACATTGTATTAAATGCATGCTGTGTGAAATGTAATTCATTTCAACCTGACCAAAATTTTTCATTTAAAATTCTATTTATGGTACTGGGCAAAGAAGTACTTACACTTTAAAGTAAAGTGTTCCATTGTGCTTTATTAAAACATATTGCAAATAAAGCCAGTTTTCTTCCCATAAAGGGAACCTCTATTTTTATAGACTGCAATTTTAATTTCATATAGTCATTTATAAAAGTGTTTGGCTGTAGAAATAGAATATCAAGGTGAGTTTGGATGATTCCTTTTAAAGTATCCCAACCAGAAAAATCCACATAAAATTCTCATCATCATAATGAGAAGGCCATATATTTAGTTAAGGGAACTGACTTTATTTAGTTTCCATTCTGAGCCATGTACTATGATATATGATCTTTACATTTTAATGAATCTTCAAAGTGCCATAACATTTCAATATCTTTATTCCTTTTTATAAGAGAAGAAATTGAGATTCAAGGAATTTAATGCAAATGTTATAGTTCCCCCATGAGTGACCCAAGACTGACTTCTACTTGTCTGTTCATATATCTTCCCCTTCAGTAGAGAGATTTATGAGCAATTTCATGAAAAAAATCATAAGATTTTCCTCATAGTACTTCATAATCCTTAATGAGATGTTCTTTGTCTACAGAGTTATTCAGATCTCCTATTTTATTGATTGCCTCACTATTCCTAATCAAGATAGACGAGTACCAAGAAACTGATTGGAATTATGAATCATTGAAACAATTGACATAATTACTTTATTAATTTTATAAGCCATCTGATCAGCTTGCCTGTAGGAGGATTTTTGAACCAGGTCTGAAGGCAGTATGCCTTGCTTCTGTGCCCCTCCCACTGACCAGACCCAGTTTCATGGCCATATGAACTACAAAAGGAGCTACTAAATGTAGTCTAGAGGAAGACTCAGGAGAAAAGAATAAACAGTTTGTTTGTTTGTTAAGTAGCTAGTACACACTATTACATTCTCTTAGTATCATCTGGTCCCACTCCCCCTTGAGTGGGACCAGATGATACTTATGAAACACTTATGTGTTTTCTTCACATAAAACCCTTTCTAGGTCACCAAGATCCATCTCAGGTATATTTTTCTTCAGAAGACATTTCCACCACCTTCCTGGGTTAAATGCACCTTCTTTGAACTTTTATTGCATCTTGTGCATACTAAAATCCCAGAATTGTTCATACTATATTTGAATTTCTCTCCAGCAAATGAGCTTCATTAATTTGTTTCCAAAATTTGGCGTAATACCTAGAGTGCCAAGTGTTGATTGAACGAGCACATCAAAGTTTCCAAAAACACCAGTGTTCTCCAGATTGTAGGTATAATAACTAAACGACATGTTTCTTTGAATTATTCCTTGCTTAATATTAGTAAAGATCTAACATTGTGCTTAGCACTATCGATAAATTCCACAAAATTTTGGATGACTGAATAAATGATTGCCCTACCAGATTTTACGCATCCCACTAAAGCAGATGTTTTAGAGTCTCTTCTAAGAATAATGCTTAAGCAAAAAAGAATACAGACATTTTTTTAAAGAAAGCGATTTTATTGAGTAAAAGTCATTCATTATTAAAGCATTAAATAACAAAATACACTGACTGACTTAATAACAATTATACTTGTGGAATAGTGATGGTATCAATAATGGTTCAAGATATCTTCAGCAACTACAATGTGCTCTATAATTGACTCGGGTCATTAGTTCTTTTCAGTTAAGTCACATGAAGCATTAATTATATTGTGAACAATTTGCTAGGCAAAATAGAATTTTCTTCACACAGTAAATCATTTAAATTTAATTCTTCCATGGAGAAAAGTCAAATATTATAATCCCTGTATCAGGTTTTGCTAAGTAACAAACCACCACAAACTGTACTGTCTTGAACAACCACCGCTCATTTGCTCACTGTACTGAATGTTGGCAATCTGCATGGGGCTAAAGTGCAAGGCACCGGTCTCAGCCATCTGACTCATGCATCTGGGGACAGCAAAGGCATTGGCTGGGTGTTGACTTCTAGGATGGCCTAAGCTGGAACACCTCATTTCTGCTTCATGAGGCTCCCCATCATCCAGCAGGCTATATACAGCTCATTTTACATGGTGGCCAGGCTGGTAGCAAGACAGAACATAGAAGTGGAGAAGATCTCTTTAGGCCCAGACTAGGGACTAGCACAATATCACCTCTGCTGTATTTTATTTATTGGTCAAAGCAAGGCCAAGTTAGAGTCAAGTGATAGAGAAATAAACTTCACTCTCTGATAGGAAGAACAGCAAAGTCACGTTGCAAATGAGTGTACATACTGAGAGTGGAAAAACTGAGACCTTTTTTTTCTGCAAATAATATAACACAATGTTTATCTTACGGATGAGGGTAGTTAAATTAATTAAAAGTTCCTTGATTAGCATCCTAAGTAATAGACTTATCATTTAACCCTGGACATCCCCTATCCAAATCCACATTTTTTTCTAAGTAGAACATCATTCTAATCATATTCCTAATCTTTTCCCTTCTTCTGTGACAGAAAATTTATGTGTGTGTATGTATATGGATATGGATAGATAGATCTCGAAATTTAAAAAGGTTTAGTAGGCTCAAATGATTTTTAACTTCATATTCTGTTTGCCTCCTTCATTCAGTTAGTATGCATGTGGGTTGTATTATGAAAATAATATGAAATGTGAAACTGTATTAAAACACTCCATTAAGTAAAACATAATATGTGTGATTTTATAATGACTTATTGTTATAACATTGCATCAAGAGACAAATAGAGGGAGGAGGGATGGGGATAAGAAGGAACACAGAGTGCTCTACTGGGCATTACAGAGTGACAATAATAAGGAAGGAAATGTGGTTCATACTGGGAGAATTCCTTCCTTGCAGGAGCTTCGACAGTCCTGATGTTTTAAGGTAATTAGTCTTCTGCACCAATTAGTGAATATGACTTTATTGAGGTTACTGGAAAGCCAAGGGCAGAAATGAAAACTTTATCTAAGTCTTTTACTCCAGAGAACCAACTAAATCAATGAATTAAGCAGGACACCTTTACCAATAAAACATTCTACATTGAGGCCTTCTTAGGAAAGGTCCACGATTAGCAAAATTTTACTGTCCATTAGAGCCATATGATATATACTTAAAATATATATGTGGCAATTATGTTTAGATGCACTTGCAAAATCAATACATTTATTTATACTGTGCTTATAATTATGTTTTTTTCTATTACATTATGAAGACTTCACTAACATCTTTATGCAGCTGACATATCCAGCATTATTTCTCTGATTTTGCCACATGAGGATATTGAGATTAGTCTCAATTGAGATTAAGATAGAGAAAATGACATTTCTACCACTTCCTGGTATACCCACTTTAAGCACCTTTAAATGAGAATATTCTTTTAGTATTAGGACATTAATTATTTAAAATTTTCTGACTGGAATTTAGTGAAAATCTATATTGCAAAACATACACTGCATGTTTTCTTTCTCTTTCTGTCTCTCTCTCTCATAAGCTTAAAAACCTTAGGGTTTGTCACAACAAGAGAATAACAGATAAAAGTGTAAAGAGTATTCGGGGGAGATTGAGTGAATAAAAGGGCATTTTATTTGCTTTTTAAGGGAAGTGGAAAAAGCATGCATTTTTGCAGTAGACATACCTGAGTCTTTCCCAGAGACAAAAAATAACCTCAAGTGTAGGGGTAGCTAAAATTTTCCTCCCTTAGTTTTAGATTTCCCAGGCTTCCTACCTCTCTCTGGCTTTTATACTTCCCAGCTGTGTTCCAGTAATTTCTTTTTGAGAATGTGATAGGATTCTCAGTGGTATTTCAATCCTATCACTTGAGTATTTTGCTGTCAATTTTCTTTTATGTCTTTTACATGGCTTTGTTTCATGGCGTTGTTTTTTTTTGCTTTGCTTTTCATTTATGAGATACTGTGTTGAATCTTTTTATTGTTATTTTGTTTTTTTGTTTTGCCATTAAAATTAGATCATTCCAAAAATGTGCACACTGATCTTTATCTTGAAATAAACCTTTTTTTTTTTTTTTAAATGAAAGAGTCAATAATGGTGCTGTAGATATTTATGCCTGGGTTGTAAAGGAGTTAAATTTAGACAACAGTTTGAAAAATCTAAGGACTAGTGAGAACTGAGAACAATATTCATTTTTATGAGGTATAGACAGGGCAGATATAGAGCTGGCACTGTTTAAAAAAGGAGCTAGGAAATGTCAGTTTAAATTTTTGGAACAAAATAAATACCTATGGAGACATTTTGAGCAAAGTTTTAATTTGTTCATCATTGCTCAGACCGTATTTCCTTTGGAATGACCATCTCTTCCCTATGTCAATTCACAATGAAGCCTTGGCAGAAACTTTAAGAATATGATCTAGTTTTCTGGGGTTAGGAGCTAGAAATAGCCAAGCTGGGTACTGGGGATTACGTTACATAGGTTAAGTATGTGGTGTCCAGCATCAGGGAGAAAATCAAAGGAGGAAATAAAATAAAAATTTACTGCATGTCAAGATCAGTAGCCACTTTTACAATATCACATTTGACCCTAAAACAGTAAAATCAAAATTTTCACCTCTAACTCTAATGGCAAAGCTTGTATCAGATCAGCACTCTTTGAAAAGAAACCTAGAAAAGCTTGATAAAATGCAAAATATAGCAACTAAAACTTGAAAGTCAAGACCCTAGAGAGAAAGGAAATATATTGAGGTTAGTCTGATACCCTTTGCCCTCATATAGCCTTGATAAATTTGCTTCTTTGTAAGTAGCACATAGCTTAAGGAGTGAACAGAAAGTGCTAGCTTGGAAACTTCAGAAGTTTCATAGGCAGGGGAGACCTATGGGAGTTTGGGGTATAAAAGCAGTGAGACCTCATAATGAAAGACCCTACATTCCTGGAACAACTGGGAAATGAGCCTTACATTCTTCACTAATTTCCTCTTGAGGAATTCTCTAGCTCTGGAATGTAGACAAAGGATGAGAAGTCAAGAAGAAATATTAGGTAAGATACTAAGAAACAGACTAGTGATTTTGGTGATCTCACAATGCTGGAGATACAAATAATGGTGTTCAAGGTGTGTGATAGACTACAGGCTCTAAAAAGTACATCAGACTTTCAGTTGGAATTATCTTAATTCCTTTTTAATAAAGGTTGCATGTTCCAGTTATGTTTAATCCATTTGAAGAAAAAAAATAAAGCACATCTGGAGGAAAATTTTTTAGATGATGTCCAGTTATTAATTTTAAACACCCAGGAATGCTAAGAGATATGACTAAATGGGCTAAAACCAATAGGAACAAATTGTACAAACAATTGCATAGGTATTCCAAATATTGGAAATATCATGCATAGTCTTTGCAATATGTATACAAGATATGAATAAGTGACAATGATCAAAATTAATTAGAATATACTTTAAAATAACTGGAAGAATGGAATTGGAATGTTCCTAACACAAAGAAATGATAAAAGCCTGAGGTGATGGATATCCCAATTACCTTGAGTTGATTAATCCACATCATATGCCCGTACCAAAATATCACATGTACCCTATAAATACATACAACTATTATGTACCCATAATAATTAAAAATAAAAAAAATTGAAAAAAATTAAAAAAGATAAAATATCTGTAATTAATATTAACAAAAACGACAAGATAGAGAATCTTATTAGAGAATAGAAATTTATTTTTTAAATAATAAGATGGAATTAGTAGAATTGAAAAAAATAACTCAAATACTCCCTACATGATTACCCTGTATAGCCAGGGTTGAGAACTACTGAGTTAAAGACTGACAACTTTGATGAGGCTATTAAGAAGATTCAGTTAGGTAATCTCTGTAACATTTACAAACATTAGCTCTATGGCAGTACTGCAGTCTAGAGCACTCTATGCCTCTTGAAGGATTTTCTATTTTGTGCTAGAATACACCTGTATTCATAAAACAACCTAAAAGCCTGTCCTTGTAGATCCTCTACAGATTATGCTTCAAAGACCTAGTCTCTTAAAAAATGACTTCCCAGATGTCTACTGCAAAGTGAAATAAGAAAATGGAGGTTCTTTCCCAAAGGACAGCTAGAGAAATTTCCAGTATCATCTTCACACTAAATTTTTAAGAATAATATGTCTATACAAGTAAAGAAATAGCTGAAACTTCAGCTCAGGGTACAGAGTCAGGATCAGAAAACAGAGGACAATTATCAAGAAAGTTAAGGCAAAATTGCTGAGATTTAGGTATCACTTAGGTAATTGCATTTTTACCTTACATTCAAATATTTTGTTCTCTTTCAATACATAGGCAGTGTGGCTAAACTGCACTTTAATTTCAACTCAGAAACCTAAAGTCACTTAATATTCATTTATCAAATCACTAGCCCACCTTAATATTCCCTTTGATAGGATATTTGGTGATATAAATGCAACAGAGAGAGAAGTGTACCTATGAAAAACAAAAACAGAATTCTGAAATGTCTTTCGATTTTTCTCTTACAAGATTAGGGAAAAATATTATTTAAATAAGGGGAAAATGTATATAGAGAGTAAGAATGTTTGTGTTCAGATTTGAGAGGATAATTTATAAACTTTTTAGAGAATTTATATAAAGACAGAAAACCAAAACTGCAGAATAAGCACACTAGCCAGAAATTGGATCATCCTTCTAGTGAGGATAAAGCAATCGGAGGCATCATTTTATAAACATTTGTATAAATTCCTCTCCCCTTTTAAAGGACAGGAAAGAGAATGATGGGGCTTTTCTTTGTCTGGGGCTAGGGAAGCAAGAATAGGAGACACAAAGTAGCAACAGAGGTGGTCATGAGCCATGTAGGCACCTGAAGTCCAAAGAGAGGAAGACAGACGTCTTTCAAAAACAAATGGTATTTGGCGAGCACCAGTGACGTGGTAGGCACTGAGAAGGAAAAAGTGAATAACAGACAAGGTCTCTGTCTTCCCAGAATGTATAATCTAGTGGGGGGCAGACCATGAAATGATGAATGAAATGAATTGTGAGGATCTGCAGACTGCTGTAGTGAGCAGACATAATCTAGGAGGTCGAGGCAGGCTCTACAGGAAGGAGACACTTTAAAACCTGAAAAGCCAGAAGGACGGACTTATCCAGAAAGGGGTTTGTGGAAGAAAGTAGAGATGCACATTCAAGACAAAGGGAAAAGAATATGTGGGGACTCAATGACAGGAGAAAGCCAGCACAACTCAGGCACCGGAAGGAGTTCAGAATGCCTGGAACAGGATTGAAAGCAAGAGAAACGGCGGCTGTTTCCAGACATGCTGAAGAAATAAGATTGAGAGAAAATTCTACAATACTTTGTTAAGGAGTTCGCATATTATCCAAAGGATAATGTGCCTCAATGAATAATTTCAAAAGGGGAAGTGGGATAATCAGATTTCTATGTCAGAAAAAATTATTCTGGTTGTGGTATGCAGAAAGAATTAAAAAGAGTAGAAAGGGAGACACGTTTTGAAGAGTTTGGGAGAGACAATGGTGGCTTGGATCAGAATGGAGAAAGATGGCTAGATATAATGGACGTTTTGTAGTTAGAATTAATGACCTGGTAACTAAATAGATATAGAGGGAAAGGAGTAAGTCAAGAATGACTCCCAGGTATCCAACTAGAAGAACTAGAGAACATTGATTATGAGGATTAGGCAGTAAGACTAATTCCAGTATCCAAACTAATACACAGTGTTTATTTAAAAAAAAAAAATCTTCACTGTGTTAGGAAAATATTGAAAAACTTAGTGCTTGATACCCTGCCTTTATCACTGAGTTGTGCAAACTGAATGTAACAATATTTATGAAATAACTTATGAATGTTACACCACTCCCATATGCAAGGTATTATTAATAGTAAATACTTGCACAAGGAGCAAGGGATGGGGCTCTATTTCATTTGTATCAAACACCTTCTAGTGAGTAGAAATATAAAGACTGAGTTTCTCACCCAAAAGGAGAGAACTGAAAATTGGCTCGGGATTTGACTCCAGTTCCACATAAGAACGTGTCATGAACTTGAGATAGTTGTAGCTGGTAGGTTTGTGGGTGTGGGAATATTAAGAACATTCATATGAGCCCTAATAGGTATTGAGTTATGGGCAGCAAAATCAATTTCAGGATACCGATGGCTAGTGGGACAGGGCATGCTCAGGAATAACTTATACACCATGTGAAGCTGATCCTGCAGGCAGAACATCTTATGTTTCTGCAAGAGATTAGGGAAGGATGACAAACAAGGTCACACAAATCAATTTATGGTCCCAGCAAAGGGAGAGTGTATAGAACAAGCAGAGAATAAAATAGTCTGGAAACTTGGTAATGATCATTAATGTGCCAGGGAAAGCTAATAGCTTTGAAATTGATGCTAGATGCTCTTTAGGGAAATTATAATGTCAAATTCAAATTTAAAAGGAGTAAAACAACATAGCACCTTTACCAATGAAGAGAAGGTACAGAAAATATATAGAATTTCTGTCACAAAATTTTGGGGGTTGACTTTGTAAGCTATGTTAGAGTAGTTTCACTATTCAAAGTATCATGGCGTTTATAGAGAAGGCCATTTCTTGTCTTTTGGGATGGCAAATGTGAAAACAAATTGCAATAATAAAAAGCATCAGTACTGGGGCAGTGTCCATTTTCCAAATACAACCTGCTTCTATGTTCAATTTTTTTTTTTTAAGTATGCACATACTAATTCAACAAATGTTTAAAGCTTATTCTATGTTGGCAACCAGGGCAGGTATGATAAAGAGGAAACAATGGTGTCCTAAAAGAGCTCAGAATTCTGTTAGAAACAATTACAACACAAGAAAGGAGGTGGTGAGAGTAAAATGAGCAAAGTACTCAGCATCCAAAGGAGATGTGCCTAACTCTCTGGTGGTGGTGGGGGGGCGGGAGTTGAGAAGGACTTCACGTAGATGCCAAGGAGCAAGGTCATAAAGGGTGAAGAGTAGTTCACTGGGCAGAAGAGAAAAGAAAGGGTATTTGGGTCTGTGTACAGGCATTGAGGGGTAGAGGAGAATGGCCTGTTTAGAAAAGAATGAGGAGCTTGGTGTTTAGGGAGACAGAGCTTGGGGACATATCATAAGGAACCTTTATGTATTGATAAGGAGTTTCAGCTTCACACTATAGAACATGAGAAATAATTAATGGAACATTACAGTGAAATGACCAGTGTTTCTTGGCAAGGTGCTGAGGAGGTGTGATCAGAGGGTAGAGAACATAGTAGTAGAAATGGGTTAGGAAAGTCCAACTAAGAGAGGGTGAGCATCTAAACTCAGGCAGAAACAGTAACATAGAGAAGAGAACTCAGGCCAGAAGACGCTTACTGCTACAGAATTGTATTATCAATACAGAGACATGATTTATAAATATCTGCTTCATCCACAAAGCTCATAATCTATAATAGTGGATTCAGTAGCCTGAATAGGAAAAGTTCCACCAGAGTTCCACCCAGAACTTGCACTTTATTTGATTAAAGAGGCCAGCCTTTTCATGTCTCATGTCTTTTTTAGAAATTTTACATACCTATTTGTTGCCCTTCTCACTCCCACCCCTAATTTTTTGTCTGTAATGGTTTTAAAGAGGGAAATCCTACAAATTAAAAAAAAAATGATGGAGTTATTTTATACAATAGTTGAATAATTCAGAACTAAAAGATAGAGGCTTATGGAGCCAGAGCAGCAGGAGTTTATAAATGAAAATTCATGGTAGACAAGCTGAGTTCCTTCCTTTGATAAATTCTCAGAAATAATGGATAGAAGGGAAGATGTGATATATTTAGGCATTAGGAGAACATCTGATACTATGTCTGATGATATTTTACTTGCAAATTTGTTTTAAATGAGCTTAGATGACAAGAAAATCAGTCAGATTAGAATTGAGGAAAGGCTTATAAACAAAAAGTAACAAATGCTAGGTCTGGTCTTATTTAACATTTTTATTAAAAATCTGGAATGGGGGAGTAAATGGCATATTAATAGAAATGCCAAGTGACACTAAATTTATAAGATTACAAAGTATGCAGATTGTAAACCATGAGGAGAGGGAAAATTGACTCAAATATAACAAGGATTTAAATATAAGCAAAAAGAAAAATTAAACAAAACTTTTATTTCAATAATCAGTCACAAAATATTTAAGGTAGGGAAAATGGTAAGGGCAGTAGATGAAGTATCAGAAGAGATGAGTTCTAGTTCCAATTCACATAATGCCTAGATGAATGACCTTGGCATAACTTCTCTGTACCACCTATTTTTCATAGTTTAATGTTAAGAGATTGTACAAGTATGTGTCTATACTATCTTACATCCTAATAATATTTGTTCGGTTTCCTCCACCTTTTCTTCTTTCATGTAAATCATTAACACTGTTCCTCGTATAGTGAGGACACTGCTTTATAAAAATCTTTTAAGGCTTCTCTGTCCAACTAGGGTCATTAACATGTTTAAGGCGATATAGCTTATCTCTGTAGAGTCATACATTGTCATACTTGATAACACAAGCTTGTATTGTCACCCTAAATCGAGAAGTGACTTGCTGAAAAGCCTCCAACAGTTTATCACCCAGTGATCTCACTATGACAAATACCATCAGGTAGAATTTGAAATGAACAGAGTCTACTATTTTAGAAGGGTAGAGTGGATTCTATTTTATATTTGGGGAGTGACAATTTAGAGATCATTTATAATATGGCACTCTTTACAATTCAGGCAGATGTTAATCATGTAATAATACAATTTATGAAACATTGCTCTGAATGAATTTTTGTTTTTTTTTAATTCACTTGTAAAAGGTTGTTCATACATTGATTCACTGAAATCTATACTAACCTTGAGAAGAAGGCAAATTAGGTAATATTATCCTCTTTCTGTAACACAAAAACCTTGAGATACAATGGTCAATAACTTGACCAGGGTTATAAAGATAGTTAGCATCAAAGTCATGACTAGAATTTTTGCCTGTCTAGTGGTATTTTTATTTTACTTCATCACCTTATACATTGTATTAGAATATTTTACATGACTTAATAAAGTCATGTTTCTGGACCCTTGATAACATGAATAGATACAAGAAAATGATTTATTCTAAGCACTGAGATGATAGACAGCTTACAAATCAGTTACATGCCACATATTAGGGGTAGCAGTATTAAGGTTTATTACTTCTGATATTATGTGAATCCTAATAAAGATTTCCAGTACAACTTCCATATAGATGAAAGTTTTTTTCATGAAATGCAGAAACGGTTGGGACATTCCATTAAAGGAGATTCCTTATGGATTCCCACTGACTGCACTTCAGCAGGATTTATAAAACTCACCAAAATTTGGTTCCACTCTTATCCTGTTACTACTTTCCTCAAATTTATGACCTTTATACCCCAGTCTGAGTGAATTACCTTTCTTGAAAATGCTTAAGATATGGAAACTCCTTTACAAGAGGTAGCATCAGGGACATTGTCTGCCAAGGATCTCACTCTATCTCCAGAACTAAAAACAGTCC
>CAUYRT010008308.1:0-18594 GCA_963574885.1 Lepilemur ruficaudatus | reverse complement strand
GATGTCTACTGCAACTGATTAGAAGAAACAATAAGGATGCTTACAATTAAGCAGCTGACATTGGTCAGTAGAGACAGGCCAATCCTCTTGCAAGACAACACTCGACCACATGTCGCACAAACAACGCTGCTCAAACTACAGAGGCTGGACTTGGAAACTCTCTGTCATCCACCATATTCACCAGACCTTGCCCCAACTGACTACCACTTCCTCCAGGCTTTGGACCACGTCTTGCAAGGAAAAATACTCAATTCTCAACAAGCTGTGGAAAATGCCTTACATTATTTCATTGTCATTTGCTCTCTATGCTTCTTTGCTCCTGGCATAATCAAACTACCTTTAGGATGGCCAAACTGTGTCGATAGTTTAGGCGCATACTGTGATTAATTGTACTGCTTCTTGTTGGGGATATGATGAACTACACTTTTGATTCAAAATCGGACATTTCATATTTAATGACCTAATGCTTAGCTGGGCATGGTGGTATACGCTGGTAGTCCCAGCTACTTGGGAGGCTGAGGAAGGAGAATCACTTGAGCCCAGAAGTGTGAGGTTGCAGCGAGCTATGATGGCACCACTGTACTCTACCCAGGCAAGACTCTGTCTCAAAAAAAAAAAAAGAAAAAAAAAAAGAGGTATCTGTCCAATAGTGATCAGACAGGTGTGTGACCCATCATAGTACCAAGTGATAAGTGTGGGGAAACAATCAAAGAAATCTTTTATTCTGCTTGGGAGGGCTAGCAAAGTCTTCATGGGGCAGGTGACAGTCAAGCTAGGTCTAGAAAAAGAAGCAGGCATCAGCGGAGGAGAAAGAGGGGTCGTTGCAGATGACATGCTATGTTGGGGACTGGAGGAATAGCAGGTAGTCGTCCGTGGGCTCTGGAGGCGTGATGCTCAAGCTTTGTGGACGTGAACATCACCTGGAGAACTTGTTTTTAATTCTGGATCCAAATGTGGGCTCAGGGTTCTGCACTTCCATAAGTGCCCAGGTGTTTCTGATGCGGGTACTTTACCGACCACCTCGAGAAACCTGGTTCCAGGGGCGCCTAGAAATGAAGCTGACGGCGCAGACTACACCAGGTGAAGGATTTTAATGCATGTTTAAAGAATTAAGATCTTGAAGATTAAATATTTTAATTTAAAGACAACTTTAGACTCTCTTAAGAGAAGATCAAGATGAAGTCTCCCCAAGCTCAAATAGAGGTGTTTCTGGAAGTTTAACTTTGAAAAGGTTTAAAATAATGAAATTGGAGCCATTTTGACAATTCAACGGGATAGGATGTGGTGGCAGAATTTCATCCATAAATTTGGGGCAGAGATTAAATCCCAAGGATTCAGCCGGAGACGGGGAAGCTGGCCAGCCAGGCCTGTGGGTTGACTGGCTTTTCCATGCTCGACTTCTGCCTGTCAGAGATCTGGACCAAACGTCCTTTTTCTCTCTTTGCCGGAACGCTTCTCTGATAGTTTCAGGAAACAATGATTCTTTCAGGCTGAATAAACAAGCAGATCTGCCTTAATAGCCTTCTGAGAAAAATTAGCCCGTGGACATAATGTCATAAATAGTAATACAATTTCTGTTTTCTGATTTGCTCATTTAAAAGTTAATTTTTATTATAAAATGAGCACACATTTATTTACGAAATTTAGGAAAACACTGAAAACTAGAAGGAAAAAATCAGTCCTATTCTTACTTTCCAAAAAAAAAAAGAACCCATTACTTTTTCAGTTTTGAAATAGAAACTTATTTATTATTTGATGTTACTTCCAGTTTGGACTGACTTGGAATGCAAATGATTCCAGCTTATCTCAGAGAATGTGACTTTTTTTTCCCAACGGACTAGACCTGAATTAATGACCTAGTTTAAATGACATTCAATTTGACAAATACCTGTGCACTGTGCATGCCTGCCATGTGCATGGTTCTGAGTTGGAACCTGTGGTGGCTACAAGGATTAATAAGACACAGCACTTGATTTGAGCAGGTTATAAACTAGAGGGAGACAGACCTGTGCAGAACAAGACGGGAGGATAACCCCAAGGTCAACTCAGATGGAAGCTCATTCCCGCTGGTTTGTTTAGGTGGAGGGTGGGAGGGAGGAAAATGAAAATAGAGGGTTTGACAATGTGTCCTTCGAGCGGGAACTGAAAGGACACCTTGGCGTTGGACCGTAGAATCTTCAGAAAGTATCAAAGCTGCAGAAAGACACGGGATTTGTGCTGGCGAGGGTGGCTATTGTGTCTTGAGCATGAACTGACTGGAGGACCGATTCATTTTGGAAATCAGTTTCATCAGAATTCCAAGTAGCTGCTCTGCACAAAAGAAGGGGACTCGGAGAAGAAGGGGCCTTTGGGAAGCAGGGAGGGTCACTGCCCACAGAGATGACGGCCAGTGACGGAGGAGGAAGTGCAGGTAGAGCGATGTGGCAGGGTGTAGGGAACTGTGTGTGCATGTGTGTGCATGGTATACACGTATGCACCTGTGTGTGTGCATGTGTGTACATGAGCGTACGTGTGTGCAGGCGCATTTTTCTTTTGACTCCCCTGATTCCTATAGAACAAGTGGATCTGGTGTACGTGTGTATGTGTGTGCACGTGTGTACATACGTGTATGTGTGTGCGCATGTAGTGTGCATGCATGCATATGTGCACACGTATGCATGTGTGTGAAGACAGAGAAGGGGGAGAGAGACTGACGTTGGGCAGTTGCTGTTACTGGAAAACATTTGGTAAGGAGAGGTTCCAAAGAGGATTCTAGGAAGCTTTCTGTAATACACCTTGTAAAATCCATAAGCCCCTTTTTCATCTCTAAGATTATCCTTCAAGAAATTGGTGTCATATTTTGCTTTTTCTTTGGATGTGTTGACATGCAGAGTGGGTTGGCCCAGTTATGGCCTGACTCGTGTGTAATTTTTAATATTGGGCCCTGAAAACTTCTCAGTTAATCGAAGAGTATTTTTATTTTCTTGTTCCGTCACTCTGTATCGGTTATCTTTTGCTGTGTAAGAAGGCACAGAACTCTGGCTACACAGAACTGCTTTGTTGCTTATGACTCCGTGGGCCAGGGCTTTGGTCCCTTGCATGATGGACCCCTGGTGCTGGCTGTCACTGGGGCATCTCGGGTCTCTTTCCTGCAGCCCCTCCCTCCCCATGGTCTCTCGTCCTTTGGGGTCTCCACGTGGCCTCTACAGGCTTTCAGCAGGAGAGCCTGGACCTCTTTTTTTTTTTTTTTTTTTTTGAGACAGAGTCTTACCCTGTTGCCAGGGGTAGAGTGCAGTGGTGTCCTCACAGCTCACTGCAACCTCAAACTCCTGCCTCAGCCTCCCGAGTAGCTGGGACTACAGGCGTGTGCCACCACACCCTGCTGGTTTTTGTCTTTTTGGAGAGATGCGGCACTCTGCCACTTTCTCTCTGCAGACCACCGTGGCTTGTGCCAGGAGGGTCTCCATGCCCTGCCCCCTGGCCCCAAACTCTCCTTTTGGCCGCCATGCTGAGGGACACTCTCGGCTTGGTTCTGGGGAGCTTATTTAATCCAGAATGTGCCTGAGCCCCCTGGGCACACTTGGAAACCCGGGCAAACCCTGAACCCACTTTGAAACAGGACCAGCACTTTGTCACATCCCCTAAATCAACCGCAGTGCCACAAAACTTTAGTGAATATCAATTTTATTCAAATTGTCCTGGAGAGGTGGAGGCGAGGCTAATAACATTTGCTACGTGAGAAAATTTAATTTTAAAAAATTCCTATGAGTCACTTCATTCTTCCCTCAGGTCCTCTGTGATTACGCAGCTGTCCCCGCCACCGCGTCCCCTCCCTGCTGAGCTCCTTCATGCCGCAGCTCTTGCCTCAGGGTGTCCCCCTTGGGTTCCTCCATGGTTCCCCTTTTCTGAGGCGAAGCCCTGGCGCTGTCTGCTTCTGCAGGCTGCACCCGCCACGCTGCCCGCCGGTGAGGACCGTAGGCGGGAAACGGTTTTCCCCGTCTCGGGTCTGTGGCTCCTCCCCGTCATCCTCACACACATCATGTTAGTTTCCTGTTGCTGCTGTAACAAATTACTACAAACTCAAGGTCTTAAAACAACACAAATTTATCTTCGTACAGTGCTGGAGGTCAGAAGACCAGAAGGAGTATCCCTGGGCTTAAACAGGGGTGCTGGGGCATGGTGCTCCTCCTGGAGGCCCCGTTTCCACGCCTTTTCCAGCTTCTGGAAGCTGCCACCTTCCTGTCTTCAAAGTGTAGCCTCTTGAGGGGCCTCTGACTGTGACCTCACTCAGGTCATGAAAGGGCGTGAAATTCGTACGTGGGTGGAGAAAGATTTCTCACACCGAGTTTAGGGTACACAGAAAGAAAAGTTTGTTTATTTTCCCAAGATAGAAAGAAAGAGAGAGAAAGAGAGAGAGAGAGGGAGCGAGTGGCCAAGCACACAAAGGAAGGAGTAGAAACGCCGGGCAGCTGGGGAAAAGCTGTTTGGAGTTTTCAAGGGTACAAATGTGCTTTTTCCTCTGCCTTAGCAGGCTGATAACAGAAGTGGCGGTGAAGTCATTGCAGGTGCTGTTTACTTTTCTCTTTCTGTGTGAGGCTGGCTTATCAGTGTCCTCGGAATCTGGTTTTAGGCAGAAACTGAGGCAGAGAGTTGAAGCGGGCAGTTCATACCCCTACTGTCCACTGAGGGAAGCTCTTCAAGGCTGAGAAAACGAAACTCTTGGGGAGAACAAGTTAGGCCACAGGTGTTTTAATTAAACAAAACAAAGGGGCAGTTGTGAGTTTTCTTTTCAAAGGAGCAATTATGTGCTGTGAGTTTATGTCCCTTACTTTCTGTTGGACAGTTTCTTTTCCTCCGTTAGATAGCTTATTAGTAAGGCCACCTTTCAGGTAAGGTTTTTATGTCACCATCTTCAGGAGAATTCCTTCTTCTCTGGGAAACCCAGTCTTTGCTCTTAAGGCCTCCAGCTGGTTGGATTGAAGCCCACTAGTGCTGTGGAGGGTCCTCTGCTCTACTCGGTCTACTGATGTAAACGTAACCACATGTAAGAAATAACATCCCACGAATATCTACACTGGTGCTTGACCTAACAACTGGACACCGGTGCCTAGCCAAGTTGATATGTAAAATTAACCATCTCGAAGCACGTGTGGACACTGCCACCCCAGTACCCGCGGCTGCACCCACATCGGTCCTCCTTCTCCCCTGCCTACCACCAAAAATACTCACTAACGCTTGGATGGCTATTTACTCTCCCTTCTCCTTCCAAAATAATTCTGGAGCACTGTCCCTGGCTTCCACACTTTCCCCGCCACCCACACCTGCTGCTCATCTGCCTCCTAGAGATGAACCAGGCCATGCTGAATACCTCTCTCTGCTACACCTGTTCAAACTTGCCCAAATAACTCTTTAGAAAACCTGGACCATACAAATCATCTTCATAAAACTTGTCCAAATGCCAAGAAGGCAAGGAAAATTAGTAGTCATTTGATGTACTAATACACTAATACATCCTCCCGCTATAATAATATAGCCAATGTGAGTTGTGGATAAAATTTATTAGACCATAGAATTGTACATTCATGTGTTTAGGAGTATATAATGGAAGCCCTCTTTTAATCAGCATATATTAATATAGCATATTTATTATACATTTATGCCAATTCTTGCATAGATTTTTTTCTTGCAAATGATTTGAGAACTATTTCATAGATGGCATGTCTTTGCTTTCAGTGTATTTATGGTGCTGAATCAACTTCCAGTGATAATGTTGTTTCCACCAGGGTATTATGGCCTGCTTCCTGATGATCTACTTCTCTGGAGTTCACCTCAGCCAGGTGCGGCCGCCTAGTGCCCTTTCACCCCTGTCCTTTGACCCCCTCCTCATTCTCCCTGAGGCTCAGCCACGCCCCAGTGTTGCCAGAGGGCAGCTCCCAGTTGCCTCCAGTGTTACCCTAAAGGGCAGAAGTGCAGGTGTCTTTCATTACGTGTCTATCCTGAGCATCAGGTTAAAACCCTACAAATGGAATGTTTGCCTTATAAGAAGCAATTTGTATTTTTCTTGCTTTCACTAGGGAGCCTCAAGCTGACATCCCTGTACATTTTAAAATGAAAAAGAGTCTTCAAACAAATCCGTTAATTTGATTTCAAGAGAAAGCCCCTGGGTCCTTGTTTATTAATTTGAGAGACGCTTTCCATGTGGGAAGAGCCTTGAGCAGGGTGGGCGGAGCTGGTGAGTCCTGGGGGCGGAGGTGGCATGGGGGAGGGGGTGGGGTGGGGTCTAGGGGGCAGGCTGAGGCTAATTGGTCAATGAAATGGGGAAATGTCAGAGAGAAGCATCTGGAGAGGAGGGGAGGGTGCCCACACATCCCATTCTATTTCGGGAAATGTGGTGGAGTTCAAGGCGCAGGGCCTTAGGAGTCAGACAGGTTTGGGTTCCAATCCTGGCTTCGTGTCTTACTGTAACCTCACGTCCTTTAACCTCTTGGGACCTCATTTGCCTCATCTGCAAAATGGGCACAATGACACCCGACTCAGAATTGTTCCGAGGGTTAAATATCATTTATTCTTCTCTGCCTCTTCACTTTTAAGCCTTTGCACTGAATAATTCGCCATCACTTGGGAGATTTCTCAAAGGCTTTTAAAAAACTCATTCTTTATTCATTTCTTCCCTTCCACCCCAGCCCGGCCCTACACTCCCACGAGAGAAGATGCTGAGATTTGGGCTAAATAGCCCCGGAGAGGTTCCTGAGCCTCCACAGATAAGGCCAAGTAGTTCCGTGTACGTTCCCAGAGGACAGAGATAACAATAGCCTCTCCGCACAATGCTGCTGTCAAAACAGTGTGTTGTGAAATGAATCTCCTTGTTCCTCCAAGGGAAAGAACAGTGTCTCTCCTTGACTTTCTTTCTAAGTGCCCCCTTCCTTATTTAGACATCCTTGCCAGAGCGTCCACGCTTTCTCACAGGGGAAAACGGGGGAAAGAGACGGTCGATTCCTGGCTCGGTGCTCATCAGTTGCGCGTCATCGTAATAAACGGTTTCCTTCTCATTTTATTATCGGGATGCCAGTGAGATCAATTCTTCGGCTCCAAGACGGACTGTCTATGGATTTTTAAGTTGTTTGACCTTGAGCGTAGCTCTGCTGAAATAGGCTCAAGACATAAAAATCCACACCCCCTGCCCCGGACTCTCGCAGGAGAGGAGCTATAATTCACAGCCACAGGCAGATCGATGCTCCTGTGTCTGCCGCTGTGGGCGATGTTTCTGCCGTGATGTCCGCACAGCGCTTACACACGGGGAAGGCCGGCTAGTCCCCCTGTCTTTTGGGCCAGTTGAGGAGTGTAAAGCTCACTATAAAGTATACTTCATAAACAATTCTGAATTTTCTTTTTAGAGACAGGGTCTTGCTGTCACCCAGGCTGGAGTACAATGGTGTGATCGTAGCTCACTGCAGCCTCGAACTCCTGGGCTCCAGCGATCCTCCCACCTCAGCCTCCGGAGTAGCTGGGACTACAGGCACGTGCCATCACACCCAGCTAATTTTTAAATTTTTTGTAGAAACGGGGTCTCACTATGTTGCCCAGGCTGGTCTCAAACTCCCGGCCTCAAGAGATCCTCCTACCTTGGGCCTTGGCCTCCCAGAGTGCTGGGATTACAGGGACAAGCCACTGTGCCCGGATGTTACGGATGTATTCTGATGCAGAAAGCGGGAGGATGTATTAGTGTCCTGTGTGACAGTTCTGGAGGCCAGAAATCGGAAGCCCAGCAGGGGTACCCGCTGTGGGGGCCTTGTGGAGAATCCATCCGTGCCTCTTCCAGCTTCTCTGTCCTGCAGCGGGCTGGGGCTGCATCGCTCCAATCTCCGCCTGTCTTCACGTCACCTTCTCCTCTGGGTCTTCTCCTGTCTGTCTCAAGTCTCCCCTTGCCCCTCTCTTGCAAGGACACTTGTCATGGATTTAGGACCTGTCCGCACAATCCTCTGCTCAAGGTCTTTAACGTGATCACATCTGCAGAAAGCCTTTTCCCAAACCAGGTCACGTTCACAGGTTCCAGATATTTGATGTGGACATCTTTTGGGCCTGCCACAGAGGAGTAACAGCAACGACTTCTCATTGGATGACTTGTAGATATTTTCTCTCTCTCCTCTGTGCCTTGATGTTTGGAAACACAGAAAGATTTTTGTAGACTGGGATACTCGGTGGTTCCTGGGAAAATGGTTATGTACCTATGAGAGTGCTACAATTCTGATGATTTCTTTCATTCCTATAGTGAAAGTCCACTGATTCTAAATATTTTGCAACGGGTATGGATTTCTAAGACTCAGACATACAAAAAGGAAACAGTTAACTCTTTCTTTATAGTTTCCATCTCAAGCTTCATTTACCTGATAGTAAAAAAAAATCAGGTCACTGTTAAAAAGTCTCAAACTCTTCAATAATTTCTGAGCCTTTTTAGATTCAGAGCCAGTTAAGGATTTCCCCTACGCCTTGTCCCCCTCCGTGGGATTGATCTAAGTTCCTGGGCTGGGGGGACTGGACAGTGCAGTGGTGGCGAGCGAGCGAGTCACGGCGCAATGCTTGCGTTGCAAACCAGCTCCTCTGCGTCCTGGCTGGGTGACTTTGCTGTTGCAGAGTGTGAGATGCAGGTTGTTGGCCCTTGGGACCGACACCTGCAGAAAGGAGGGTGTAACAGCCGAAGTCAGGCCACTCCAACTGCTTGACTAAAGTACAGCCATATTGCTTAAATGTACCTTGCAAACTGAAAACAAAGTAATTAACTCATGCAAACCCGCTTGCTTAAAGATGGTAATTGATGGAGACTCAGGCGGGAGGTTAAAGTCCATCTTAGGGCCAAGGAAAGAATGTTGTTTGCTCACTGGTGGCATTAATGACTATCTTCTCTTCTGTTGATATAGTAAAATGGGTAAAGAATTAAAATAAGTGACCTAAAGCAGGTCCTAGGTCACCTGGTGGGGGAAATTGATGTTCTAACACAGCTGCATGTAGTTAAACTTTACAATGCTTGTTTAGGCAGTAGGGGAACGTACTTTGTAAGACGATTTGTTCAAGATATAGGAAAAAATGTACTCTCTTTAATTCTGACTGATGCTATCTGCTTCTGTGACTTTGCTTGCTTTTTGTTGTTTGTTAAATATAATTAAATCAGAAAACACTGGGAGGTCGTCAGTTGACTCAACCTACCTGAGAGATAAAATTGTTAACCAAGATGTTCCAAAGTGTCCTGAAATATATGCCTTTAGTCACGTAAAAGGTATATAAACTATGTATTACTAATGTTCGAGGCCACACTCTGAACCTGGTTTTGACTAGGCCAGGGAGTGTGCCCTGGCCAGTAATAAAGACTTACCAATTTAAATTCCAATCTGAACTCTGTGGTCATTTCTCGAGCTCCGGTCTATAACAAGGGGACTGAGCAGAAAGCCACCTGGCTGTGATGCAGGCCCCGTGACAGCCTTGGCCAACCCCACGGGGAGCTCTGGAGCAAGGAGGGCCCCTCAGACTCTATCAGACATGGGCCGTGCTGAGAAGTGATGTGATCTTGGCAAGGCAGCTGTCTGCCTCTGAAGCAATGCCTTAAGGGGCCGGCAGCTGGAAGCTGTCTGCTAATAGCCACCCCGGCAGCTGTGGATTTGGGGACGCATCCAAGTGTCCACAACAGTCCACCATTGCGTTGCTGGGATCCACTTCCGCGTCTGTGTTCTGGGAGCAGCTACTCCAGGACACCCGGGCACTTCCTGGGGGAAATGCAGGAGGGGAAGGTTGGTGGGATGAGCTACGACACTCCCCTCTGCAGCTGGTCTCTGGGCTACCCTGAGACTCATCATCTCCCTCCTCCGGTCTCTGTTTAGGATGCCCCTCAACCTCAGCTAGCACTTCTGCGGGGTCCAGCCGCCAACCTGGTGGCATAACACACACTCACCTCCATGGGCGTCTGAGCCCTTCTCAGGCTGGGATTCCTGCCATTCCTTGTCCATTTGTCTGTCAAAATTGGAGAAGGGAGTGTCAAGACCCTTCCCAAGGGTGGCCCCTCCTGCCCCCACTTTGGTACAGCAGCCCTATCTTCTCCCGATGACCGGGGTCCATGAGCCCTGCCACGGCCGTCTCTCTCCTTCTTGCCTTGTGGTCCCTTGGCACAAGTTGCCAGAGCATTCAGGTGGCAGTGACACCTTACACTTTGATGGAAATCTTGCTTTGTCCCCTGGAGGAGGTGTTCTCTGTCTGGGGACGATAAGCCCAGGAAGCATAAGCTTGTCACAAGGGGCACCAAGAGTGACAATCATGAAATAGGAACCTGGCAGGCCCTGCTCGATAAGGAGTTATAAGATCTGAACCAAAGTCTCTGATAAAACACGAGTTGGTGGAGAAACCAGTTGCAGCCCAGATGGTGATGAAAAAAAAACCACCTCAGGCTACCCTCACTGCTCATTATATACCCTGTGTATACTGTATTGGCACCCTAAAAAAGCTCCCACCAGCACCATGACAATGTACAAATGCCGTGGCAATTCCTGGAAGTTACCCTGTACGGTTTACAGGTTACCTCGGTTCTGGGAACTCCTCATCCTTTTCCCAGAAATCTTATGAATAACCCTCCCTCTGCTTAACATGAAATTAAGTGGAAGGTGATAGGATGGCCTTGCTAAGAAACTATCTAACAGAGAAAAATGAACTGTCTAACAGAAAAAAAAGAAAAAGAGGAGAATGCTCACAGCACATAATTGCCCCATGGAAGGGAGAGATCACGGCACAACAGCCCCTTGTTTGACTAAGCACCGGCGAAGTTTGTTTGCACAGCACTTGGGCAGGTAGAAGGAGCGTGATGCTCCCCAGCTCCCGCTCTCGCCAGGCTACGTTCCAAGGACCCTGATAAGCCAGTGTCGCAGAGAAGATAATAAAAAAAAAAAAAAAAGGGAAAAATGAACACAGCTGTTTCCCAGCTGCCGTTTGCTCTCAGCTGACGGCAATCCCTCTACCCTCAATAAAAGCCCCGGCCGCCAGCCCCCTGCGCCGGCACTGCTTGCTTTCTTTCCCTTGTGTCGTGCCCTTCCCATCTTAGGGGAGTAAAATAAGCTTGCTTTCCTCAAAACTACTCTAATCTTCGTGAAAACTCTCTCTCTCACCCGCTGTCACGAGTCCCCACCCCAACAGAAGGTGTGAAACAAGACCCTGGAAACCTACCAGGGGCTGCCTCTGCCGCTCTGAGCGATACTAAGTAGCTGCTGCCCTATCTAGGGGGCAGCCTCCTTTTGCTTTTCTTTTCTTACTTTTAAAAAGCTTTCTTTTGCTTTACTGTGTCAGCTCGCTCTTGAATTCTTTCCTGTGCAAAGCCAAGAGCCCACTTGACCTTCAGGCTGGATCCCCAGTTTTGGGGTCCACTTTCCTATATCAGTAGGTGGGGCTGCCTCTTGGTTCCCAGGCCAAGAATTCTTCCTTTTGGGGTGTAGCGCCGTGTAAAGTTTCCAATTCCAAATGGGAACCCTGCGGGTGGGGTGTGTGGGGGGGTGCCCATCCTCTGAAACCTCACTGTGAAGCTTTCGTGTCCAATTCGCCTTTACCCCAAGCACGTTCCCGGCCCTGCGTGATGACCGGGCTCTGTTTTCTCTAATCCTTTCACGTGGGTCTCTCCCTGGCCCTGGGTAGGCTCCTCACCTGTGTGTGTTCATCGGCGTGTGCTGAGTACTTAAGGGGGACCCTCTGCAGAGCCCCGGAGTTCTCCCCTGTGCAGCTCGCTCTCCTTCCAACTCTGGCCTCCTTGGTCCCCCGAATCTGGGATCTTTGTCTCCCCAGCTTAAGGAGCAGGCTGAGTTCTGTCTGCTTCCACCCTGCAACCCTCTCCTGGAAACTCCCCCCAGCCTTTGCCTGGGGCCGTCTCGGGGCTGCCTGGTTTGTCCCCCATCACTCAGGGACGGCAGTCCCTCGCTGCCTCGTGCCCAGTGTCTTGAAAACCATTTCCCATGTGTTTTGTCCACTTTCTGATTGTTTCAGCAGCCAGGGTCGGTCTCAGGGGAAGCAGAGTTTGGGGCATTCAAAACCTAAAGGAGGAAACTTGCTTTTTTTTTTTTTTTTTCTCTTCCAGTTTCTCCACAAATCCCTTTCCCTTTGGGCAAAGTCAGCCTGAAATGCCCTGGCCTGAAAAGCAAAAGGTCGCAGGTTGAAGTAACGGCAGGAAAAGCAAAAACAAAAATAAATACTGCTTAACAACGTCTCTCTCCTCTGCCAAAGTTGTGACTCACCCAACCCCTTTCACCTTGATCAAGTTTTATTGTCTTAACTGAGGAAGAGACGCAGAAAGTTCTGTTGGTGCCTGAACCCGATTTGTTCTTGGTTTTATGCTGTGGGGGAACCTGCCCGACTGCGCACACAAGTCCTCTGAGAAACAAAACTGCCCGATTTCAGAAACTTTAAAAGCCGCCTAAGGAGAGTCCGGTGCTCCCAGCCGCTTTCTCCCGGGACGGCAGAGAGCCCTGCAGTCTTGCGTTAATGTAGACAGGGCTTCGTTTCACCTGTGCAGCTGGGTCTCTGAACCAAGCACCCACCTCTGCAGACAGGCCCTTTGCCTGCACGCCTCGCTGGTGCAGGGGGAGGGAAACCCAGGCCTGCTCCCTGCGCGGTCCCCGTAAATCCTGGGGAGAGTGGAGACGGGAACTCTTGGCGTTTATGCCCCTGTCAGCGTCTCTGCTGCTTACGACCACTCTGCAGCGTTGAGCTGGCTTAGGAAGGAATGTCTCGGCTGCTTCAGATCCCCACCGTGGAGAACGGAGTCTTTGGTTAAGTGGACCTCACTGAGACACGCTGAGTGCTCATCGTGGTTGATCTCCGAATGGCTAAGGTTAAAATTTAACATCCAGCTGAGGCCGAAGCCAATTATCACCACCATAGAAAGAATTTATGGGATACAAGAATGAAACTGACATTTTATTAAGAATTACTTTTTTGCTGTTACTTAAGGTGGAAAAGACATGTATTTATTATATATGGCTTCCGACAGGGCCATATAAAAAGCCTTGGCATCTTGCTTAAATATGTATATATTTCCTACATAGTTACAATTGTGTATAACGTAATTCAGCTTTTGAGAATACATTTTTAAAAATCCAATAAGTATTTTATAAGCAATGCTGTACAGGATTTAGTGTCTAATTTAGGTAAAACGATACCTAATTTAGGTACAACAGTAAAAGTGAAAAGTGGAGTAATTCAGCTTGTAATGAAAGATGTTTCCATCTCAGCCTTTTATACTATAATCACTCAGTTTTGTTCTTTTTTTTCCTTTTTTGGTGGTAGAATTTTAAAATTCACCCCCATATCCAGGTTACTGTATTTTATAAGGCAAACACAGTGGAATTCAAAAATGTGATAAATACTATGATTGTCATTAATAGCTCAGTTCATTAGCTGTTTCAATAAAGCAAAACTTAATAGTGAAAATAGTGTACTAGAAATAGCCTAAAACTTTTTTTTTTTTTTTTTGGCCGGGCACAGTGGCTCACATCTGTAACCCTAGCACTCTGGGAGGTCGAGGTGGGTGGATCGCTCAAGGTCAGGAGTTTGAAACCAGCCTGAGCAAGATTGTAGACCCCCGTCTCTACTGAAAATAGAAAGAAATTAATTGGCCAACTAAAAATACGTAGAAAAAATTAGCCGGGCATGGTGGTGCATGCCTCTGTAGTCCCAGCTACTCGGGAGGCTGAGGCAGGAGGATCGCTTGAGCCCAGGAGCTTGAGGTTTCTGTGAGCTAGGCTGACGCCACGGCACTCACTCTAGCCCGGGCAACAGAGTGAGACTCTGTCTCCAAAAAAAAAAAAAAGCTTTTTTGATGATATGCTTACAAAATGATAGATGTGGGTGAAAAAATCCTCAGTGATATTAAAACAAGGAACAAGTGACCTGTGAGTAAAGCTGAACACTAGAGACAGGCTGACTGCTTAAAGCCAGATTAGCTTCTTAGCACCATGGAGATTGTACTCTGAAATTGTACCAGGGTGGTTTCTAAACATCACTGGTCTCTTAATAATGCAAAATTTCCACTTTATCAAGCTATTTAAAAATTTCTGAGAAAAAGCCCTTTGGCTCTGACATTGACTCTAGTCCCACCTCTGTCCTTGAAAATGCCTCGTCATTTTCGAGGAGGATCTTACTGTATCATCCATTACAAAATCACACAGTACTTTCATCCAGGAATCGTCGCGGGGGAGGCTGTCATACTACTCAGTTGCTATTTTGTTCGCCAGTGGAAGGCTTTTTTTCAGGAATGGTGGAGGAGTCATGATGGTCACTATGACAGCCCCCCTGAAGGTCAGTAAATCCAGAGGCCCCAAGCAGAGTGAGTTTCATGTCCCCCTAAGAACAGGTGATGGTCAGCTATAAAACGTGCAGACATTGGGTGCAAACCTAGAACAGGCAAGGATGCTGCTAATATGTAAACTGAAGATTTAATTCCCCCAAAGTAGTAAATTATAGTGTCAGAAGTGATCTGGACCCACAGTATTGATAATTGATAAGAAATTAGTTTGGGGTTGATGAACAGGCGTTGAAAGGAATAAAAGAGGCTGAAGAATGACCCATAGGAACTTTCTGTAAATGTTACAGGGGAACCAGCCCTCCAAATCGGAAGGAATTCCCACAGTGATGCCGTCGCTTTGAGGTATCCGTGATGATCCACGTGACACCTCCTGATGGAAATGGAATATATAACCCCAGTAGAATTTGGGTAGTAATTCCTAAAATTGGGTTTCTTCCCATTTTCGTATCTTATCTGTTTGTTTCAGAACTGTCATGGTGATTTCAAGGGTGGAGAGATTTTAGAACCATGATGGAAATGATCTTGTAATTAGCCAAAGTTCATATAAGGTGGCAGAGATAGCTGATGAAGCTGGTGGAAGCCGGTTCTTGCCGGTGGTTATCAGCCCCCCTGGTTAGTTTTCTGCCGGATGGCTGTTTACTCTGACGCATGCACCCACTCTGCAAGCCGCTGCATCCAGTCTCGGCCCTGACTCCCAGTCTCCTACTCGAACGGCTTGAAATTGCACATATCACCTCTGCTCTCATATCCTTGGCTAGGACGCAGTCCCTCACTCACACGAACCACAAAGGAGCCTGGGAAATGTAATCTCCGTGCCCAGGAAGAAGAGTGGAGATTGTGTAGAGCAACAGGTAACCCTTCCTACCGCAGGGTTTGTGTGAGTGGGATTGGCCTGTGCCTCTCCCTTTTCATACATTGTCTGGTGTTTGATACTAAGGTGAGAGTAGATTACGCTAGTTATAAAAGGACATATGATAAGTTGGGGAGTATTTCTTCCTTTTCTGTCTTTGAAGTGTTTGGGTAAGACTGAAATATTTCTATTTCTGAAATGGTAGATTTTTTTTTCCCCCATTAAAATTGTCTGACTTCTTCATGGAAAGATTTTTTTAAACTCTTAATTCAGTTTGTTAGCTGGTTATGGGATGATTCAGGTTTTCTATTAATTTTGGTACACTCCACTTGTTTAAGGAATTGATCTATTTAAGTTTTCAAATTTAATATATTCATAATACAGTGTATCTTTCTGTAGCATTGGCAGTTGTGTCCCTTTTTATTTCTAATATTATTTATCTACCTTTCTTAAAAAGTCACTTGAGGATATTTTCCAGCAAAACAAGAGGGTAACCCAGGAAAGGGGAAAGCATGGAGTCAGTGGATTCCAGCCCTAGAGGGCAGGGCGGGAAAGCTCTGAGGCAGCTGTGTGGCAGACTCTGGAAGTCCCAGTCCTCAAGGGAGAAGAGGACCAGGAGTAGCATGGAGAGTATGACTAAAATTTTGGGGGAAAAAAACTGGGACTATAAAGGCAAATAAGGAAAAAAGGAAAGGAAATGAGAAATTATAAGGGAAAAACTGCACAAGAAATGTATAAGACACGTAAATATGTGGCATTTTTAAAGGAGCATTTTAAGGTGGCATTTTAAGGAGCCAACGTCAAAATAGAGAATCTATTTGTCCTTGATGCTAGATGAATTCTTTCAAGTGGCCTGGTATTTTGAAATCGAATCCATTGAGAAATGTCAGTCTAACATACGACGCAGCGCAGCATAGAATGTTTGCACTATGATCAGAGTGAAATGCTTTTTTATTGGCTTCAACTTTAGAGTGAAGAGTGGAAAGCACTTAGTTGAAGGACAGGCAAAATTTAACAAGCCTTGAAAATATAAAAAGTTATGAACGCATGGCTATCAACATAACATACATCTTTATACATGTCTGATCATTTCCTTGGGATAAATTCCCACAGGCAGGGTGGCCGCAAATCTGGGTGTGCCCACTTATAATATACTGCTGAACCACCCGCTAGAACATTGTAGCCGTCTACGCTCTCCTAATCCGTTTTCCTGCTCCCATCTGCTTCTGTTCTTCCAGGAAATCCTCAGAGCTCCTGCTCATTTATTATTCTCCATTTTCCCGTCTTGCTACAGGTATTTCCCCCTACGTTAATACCTATTGGATCATTTCAAAGGATTTTTGCATTAGAGGGGAGACAAAGCATGTGCCCTCAAATTAGCATTTTAAAAACCAGGAGTCTGCTAATGCATGTATGGTGTTTCTTTTGGGGGTGACAAAAGTGTTCTAAAAGTAGATTGTAGAGATGTTTGCTCAACTTTGTAAATATACTGAAAACCATTGGATAGTACACTTTAAATGGGTGAATTTTATGGTATGAAAATTATCTGATAAAGCTGTTAAAAATAAGTATAAAGTAAAAAAAAAAAGTCACGGCCAGATTTAAAAAACATATGTTTTGGGCTGGGCGTGGTGGCTCACGCCTGTAATCCTAGCACTCTGGGAGGCCGAGGCAGGCGGATCGCTCAAGGTCAGGAGTTCGAAACCAGCCTGAGCAAGAGCGAGACTCCATCTCTACTATAAAATAGAAAGAAATTAATTGGCCAACTAAAAATACGTAGAAAAAATTAGCCGGGCGTGGTGGCACATGCCTGTAGTCCCAGCTACTCGGGAGGCTGAGGCAGGAGAATCGCTTGAGCCCAGGAGTTTGAGGTTGCTGTGAGCTAGGCTGATGCCACGGCACTCACTCTAGCCCAGGCAACAGAGTGAGACTCTGTCTCAAAAAAACCCAAAAAAACAAACAAAAAAAAAACAAACAAAAACCCCATATGTTTTAATTTTTCTCCCTGACGATAAAAGTAATGCGTGCTCGCTGCAGAAACAGGGCGAGGCAGTGAGGAAACGCGCAGAGCCCGTCAGCTTTTGAAAAGGCATTAGAGGTGTGAAGACGCTGGCCAGGGCTGTCCGCCCTGCGGAGGGTGTGTCAGCAGCCTTTTGGGGTCTCCTCTGCCAGGACTGAGAAGCAGAAAAGAAATAACCCCTTTCTCCTTTTTGCCAAATATATTAACGCACAGGGATCCCCTGGTTTTGTTTTGTAACCTTCCCAAATGAAGCAGCAGGGCTTTAGTTGGCATTTGTGTGTTGTCTTTGCTCTTAGACTGCCCTTTCTTTGAATTCTTTCTTTAACCTTCTGCTGCCAAACAGTCAATAGCCCGGAACCCCCACCCACCGTGCCCACCCCTTCATGCGGGGAGATCATTCAGCTGGTTAATTTAGAACTGCTAATGACTTAAAAATCTATGTGAAATGTGTGTTATTAATAATCGGTCCATGCACTTGATCGCACCCAGCATGGAACTCTGCAAAGCTGTTTAGATCCAGGCTGGATTTATGAACGCTGGCTGTCACCTGGGGACTCCTGTGCCCCTCGGAGGTCTGGCTGAACTTAGCCCGGACTCCTTTCCACAGCGGGGACGTCCAGCCGCCCTGGCTCTGCTTGTGGCTTTGTTCCCCGTTCCCTCTTCCACGTCAGGGGCCCTGATTCACGGGCATCTGGTGAATTTGGTGACGGAAGAGTCACATCTCGGGCTCCGCTGGCTGTGGCCAGACACTGCCTCCCTCTCACGTGGGTGACCCCCCATCTACAGGGCTTAGAAAGGGCCTCCCCCAGGCTCCCGCAAGGCCTCTTCGGAGGATCAGGCCCTTATCGCACCAGACTGCCTGTCCCCGGCCCACAGACAGCCTGGTGGATTGAAATGTCTCCGTCTTGTTATTTTACTTCACTACTAGAAGTTAGAATTTTCCTGTGCAACGATTTGTTGTATGTCACCTTGGCTAGGCCACAGCACCCAGCTGTTTGATCAAACATGAAGTTAGCTGCCGCTGGGGGGTTATTTTGTAGATGTGGCTAATGTCTACAGTCAGTTGACTTTAAGGAAAGGAGATTACCCAACGGATGGGCCTCGTTCAATCAGTTGAAGGCCTTAAAATCAGAAACAGCCTCCTCAGAGAAGAAATTCTGCCTCAAGACTGGATCCACTGCTGCCTGAGCCTCCAGGCTGCTGGCCTGTTTCATGGACTTTTGAACTCGTGAGCCCCACAGTCATGCCAAGTAAATCCTTAAAATGAATCTCATACACACATATGTATGTAACCTATGGGTTCTGTTTATACATATACATACAGGTTGAGCATCCATCATCCCAAAATCCAAAATGTTCCAAAATCCAAAACTTCTTGAGTGCTGATGTGATGCCACAAGTGGAAAATTCCATACCTGACCT
>CAUYRT010008307.1:0-29289 GCA_963574885.1 Lepilemur ruficaudatus | reverse complement strand
TGTACTCTCTGGACTACTTTGACAGAGTAGGTTTTTGAATGTGACAAGATAAGTCAACTTGAGTGGTAATATATTTTGGGAAATCAGCTCACTACAAATTGTGACTGTAAACATTGTACTGTAAATGCTTTGTAGTTTTCCCCCAATAAAGTTTTTGGGAAAAAAAAAGACATTCTGTACATAATAGGTACTCAAATGAACATTAATTTTGAAAATCAACTATCTCCTTTATTTTCAATTTTAATGTAATCAATATGAACCAAGCAGTAAAGAACATGGCAGAGTTGCGTTACAATTTATGGTCTAAAAATTCCCATATAGAGAAATCTCAGGAGCAATGTATTCTACAAGGGCTTTCCAAAGATTGTTGTCAAGGATACTGGTCTGTCTAGATCAATGCAATTGACACTGTCCAATAGAACTTTGAGTGTGATGATAGAAATATTTCATGTCTGTGCTGCCCAATACAGTAGCCAATAGCTACATATGGCTACTGAGCACTTAAGATATGACTAGTACAACTGAATAACTGAATTTTACATTTTTTTCATAGAAATTAATTTATATAACCATATGTTTCTAGTGGCTATAATATTGGACAATACAGCTCTAGATCCTTCAAGAAGAAAGAAAATATTTACTTATTTTTTTTTTAAGGAACAAAACTTTGCCAAACCTAGAATTTCCCAAATTTAGTTGTTCAAGAAACTCTTTTTAAATTCTGAGAAAAATATGGGGGTACACTTTTCACAAATTTTATATCAACAATAAAAAAGAATAAGATATTTCAGGCCATTTACACATTAGTCCATATTTTATTTGCTTATTCATATATGTATCCATTCAAACAACATCTACCGAGCTAAGTGCTTGGCACCTTTGAGATACAGTCTTGTTCGTTTATCAAGTTATTTCTAATGGGACAGGCAGATTAATAAGAGATAATTACATGCAGTCTGGTAAATTCCAAGAAACACAGAGGACATGGGAATATAGAGGTAGGCACATAATCAAAATTTGCCATGGGGAAACATTCCTGAGGGAACCTGGAGGACAAGTAGGACAATGCCTGGTTAAAAAGAGGGTTCCTTTTCATTTTTATTTCTCTTAATCCTCTCCCCAGGATTTAACACATTACCTGTCTTCTTCCAGCTAAGTCCTTGAATCACAGTTCATGCTTGGATTCTTGTGGGTTGCTTATTTAGACTTTAAATCAAAGGAATGAGTCTTGTTTTTACAGATCGATTTGAAAATTAGACGCCCTTAACATTTTCTACTTCTTTGCTGCCACCCCCAACTACTTTCCATGTTCAAATCCATTCATATTCCCACATACACCATAGAAACAGGCCATTCTTACTTTAAAAGTATTAGTGCTAATAGTCCAGAGATGAAAAGACATAAACAAATATTAACCAGAGAGGTTTAAAGTTTTCTATATAATCTACAGTGTTCTTAAAATAGCCCTCAAAATTTTGACCTGAGAGCAGGAACAGGCCTTCCATGTTTTAGTCCTCAATAAAACACATACCCCCCCCCAAACACACACACATTCTCTCATGCACTTACACACGCATATCCTATGTCTTTTCCCGATTTCAACAACTGTCCAATTGATTTCCCTGTACCTTCCTGTCTATCTTAATTCATTCTCAGCAAAGTAAGTGATATTCTAAGATGTTAATCTCATTGTAGAATCCTTCCCCAGATAAAACTCTTCAAGAGTTCTCTCAATTTCCTTCAAGGTAAATTCCATAGCCTCTTATAAGAGTAGTTTAAAATTCCCTATAAGATCCAGTCCATGTTTACTTCTCCAGTTTAAGAGCTAAAGATTCTAGAACAGTGTATAGCACATGGTAAACACCCAACAAGTATTAACTATTATTTTAGGAAATGATTCTCTGTCCAGGAAACCTAAAAAAGTGATAAGATTACTGCAGCAAAAAGTCCTATAAATGTTACTAAGAGCTCACCATTCCTGACAACACCAATCTACTCCCCAAACCCTGCCCTCAGTCTTCTTTCAAACTTCTTGAAAGTTTGAAGTTTTTTGAAAGAACTGAAGATCTTTCAAACTTCAAAGGATGAAGTTTATCCATTCATATCAAACCCTTCCTTTTTTCATGTATCAATGCACAGTTAAAACAATCTACAATTGTAGACACTATTTTCTCCTCAAGAACCTAAATGTTAGGAAACAATTCTATAAATATTAAAAACACAGGTGATACCTGCTAGGCACAGTGTCTCATGCCTGTGACCCCGGCACCTTGGGGGGCTAAGGTGAGAGGATCACTTGAGGCCAGGAATTCGAGACCAGCCTGGACAATATAGTGAGATCCCATGTTTATAAAAATTAATAAAACATTTAAAAATTAGCTATGTGTGGTGGCGCATGCCTGTAGTCCCAGCTACATAGGAAGCTGAGGCAGGAGGATCCTTTGAGCCCAGGAGTTAGAGGCTGCAGTGAGCTATGATTGCCCCACTGTACTCCATCCTGGGCAACAGAATGAGACCCTGTCTCTAATAAAATATAAATATTTAAACACACAGGTGCTGTAAGACTGATGGGGATCTTACAAACTAATTTTATTTTATTAACTGAGACAGTGTAGGGTAGTTATCACAAACCCAGATCTAGCAAAGGATTCATTCCTGGCTCTGGAAGTGAGTGCCATTAATTAGTGTCAACTGCTACCTTCTCAAATAACCACCAGTATAACCTGTTGATCAAGCAAAGCTGAGTTTATTACTTAGTGCTATAAAGAAGACCAACACCTTGAGAGGGTCTTAGTTGGTTCTCAGAACATAGAGGTTGAGGGCAGATATTATTTATAGGATTGGGGGGGACTGGGTTCAAGTGGTTTTGAATGCAGAGGTTGTATTGAAATTAGGCAAAATCCAAATTATAATAGATAAGGACTGGTGGGCCTAGTGAGTCTAGGATTTTGAAACAAGTCTTGATGAATAAATAGCTGTTGGATAAGTAAGAGAGTTCATAAAGTTGAATAAGCGATTGTCCCCCAAAAGGAGGTTTTTTCCCCAGATAAATAACTTAGCATCTTGAGACAGCGCTGGTTGATCACTGGGTTGATCAATATATTTTCAGGAATTTCCTGAAGCCACCAATGAAGCTATATATTAGTTTACAGCATCATTTCCTGGAAAAAGACTTCCTGGAACAAAGAATAAAATCATATTGATGTAGAGGCTTTGATAATTAAGCTATCTGAGTGACAACCTCTCTGAGTTTCCTCAGTTGTAAAATGGGGATACCAGTGACACCTTTTTCATTTGGTTGTTTTGAGGATTCTTCTTTTTTTAATTAACTGTTATTAAGGTATCAACCCATTTTTTTTTTGAGACAGAGTCTCACTCTGTCACCTGAGGTAGAGTGCCGTGGCATCATCATAGCTCACAGCAACCTCAAACTCCTGGGCTCAAGCGATTCTTCTGTCTCGGCCTCCTGAGGAGCTGGGACTACAGGCTCATGCCAACATGCCTGGTGAATTTTTTTTTGTTTTTTGTAGAGACAGGGTCTCACTCTTGCCCAAGCTGGTCTCAAACTCCTGGCCTTAAGCAATCCTCCTGCCTCAGCATCCCAAAGTGTTAGGATTACAGGCATGAGCCACTATGCCCGGCCTCAACTCCGTTTCTTATTCACTCATTCTAAGACATCCCCAAATGTGAATGAAAGAGCCATGTACTCAGAAACTTGAACACTTTTTAAAATGTTACCCTATGACATGGAGTGCTCTAGTAAGAATACAAATGATGTGCCAAGGCAGCTCAGGAGATTTAGAAAGGTCTGAAAACCTGTGCTAGTCAAGTTGATGTTTGACCTGGGCCTTGAAGGATGAGTAGTAATCTTTGAGACAGCCAAGGTCAGAAGATCATCCTAAGCTAAGGGAAAAGTATGTACAAAGGCTAGAAACTATTAATTTCCATGCTGGGTTCCAGATATGAAGGAGAAAGCAGTGTAATTCCACATAAAAATCCAGATGGATCAGCAGAAGACTAGTCTGGATAAGAAAATTATAATAAAAATTAAAAGAATTCAATATATAATAGTAATCAGCATTTACAACAATCATGGGTTAGTTCCAACCAGAGAATCAAGAGGTTTTTGGGTTTTTTTTTCTATCCAGATAAGGAGCTTGGCTTCTATCATATACAATCTAGTGGTTCTCAAATATTTTTATACACTAGAATCACATGAAAAAGCTTTTATTAGTTCATTAAATATGAAATGTCTGATTTTGAATCAAAAGTTTAGTTCATTGTATCTCAAACAAGAAGCGGTACAATTAAAGTATGCGCCAAACTATTGATGCAGTTTTACCATCTTAATGGTGGTTTGATTATGCCAGCAGCAAAGAAGCCTGAAAAGCAAGTGATGATGAAATAGCAAAAGGCATTTTCCACAGCTTGTTGACAATTGAGTATTTTTCCTGGCAAGAAGTGGTCCAAGGCCTGGAAGAAGTGGTAGTCAGTTGATGCAAAGTCTGGTGAATACAGTGGATGACAGCGACTGTCCAAGTCTTGCAAGAGGATTGGCCTGTCTCTATTGATCAATATCACCTGCTTAATCACAAGCATCCTCATCATTTCATCCAACTGGTTGCAGTAGACATCCACTGTAATCAACTGACCAGGTTTCATGAAGCCCTAGTGGATAATACCAGGGCTGGACCACCAAATAAGACACCGTTGGAGTTTTTTAATGAGTATTTGGTTTTGGACTGTGTTTTGGCACTTCATCTTTATCCAACCATTGTGCTGAATGCTTGCAGTTGTCAAAAAGAATCTATTTTTCATCACATGTAACAATACGGTATAGAAATGGTTCACCTTTATGTCATGACAGCAAAGAAAGGCAAGCTTTGAGACCATTTCTGTTTTGATGTCCATTTAATTCATGTGGTACCCATCTGTCCAGATTCTTTACCTTGCTAATTTGTTTCAAATGGTCCAATATTATTGGAATAGTAACGTCAAACCTTGCTGCTAATTCACGCATAGGTTGAAATGGATTCACTTCTACAGTTTTCAGCTCATCACAATCCACCATGGTCTCAGGACACCCACATGGCTCACTTTCAAAATTGAAATCACAAGAATGGAACTGCTCAAACCATCCATGTACTGTGCATTCATTAGCCACATCCTTCCCAAACACTTTGATGATATATTGAGCTGTCTTCACCGCGTTGGTTCCATGATGGAACTCAAATACAAAAATAACAGAAATTTTTGACTTATCTATGGTTTCACAAAAATTTCTCTAAAAAAAAAATTTGAGAGATAATCACAAGCCAAAACACACATTTTACAGAATGCACATTGCCGGGTGCGGTGGCTCACGCCTGTAATCCTAGCTCTCTGGGAGGCTGAGGCGGGCGGATCGCTCAAGGTCAGGAGTTCGAAACCAGCCTGAGCAAGAGCGAGACCTCGTCTTTACTATAAATAGAAAGAAATTAATTGGCCAACTACAAATATATAGAAAAAATTAGCTGGGCATGGTGGCGCATGCCTATAGTCCCAGCTACTTGGGAGGCTGAGGCAGAAGGATTACTTGAGCCCAGGAGTTTGAGGTTGCTGTGAGTTAGGCTGATGCCATGGCAGTCACTCTAGCCTGGGCAACAGAATGAGACTATTTCTCAAAAAAAAAAAAAAAAACAATGCATATGTACCTTCACAATAGCAAAAAAAAAACACACCAAGATGTGTCAAAGTGAAATATCAGAGATATCAACTGTCAAACTTAGTACTTAAAGAAATTAGACATTTCATACTTAACAACCTAATACAATTGTCCCTGTCCTGCTCAAACCTCCCAAAGATTCTGATTTAATTGATGTGGGGCTGCAGCCTGGGAATCCATATGTTTATTTTTTTATTTTGTTTGTTTAAAGTTCTACTAGTGATACTAATGTATAAGCAGGATAGAAATATGCCTTCATTAAACAGTTACAACCCAATACCAATAGTCACAAGCCCAATATGAGCCATTTAAACAATATTCTTAGGGTTCACATGTACAATTATAGAAACAAGAAGTCAAAAGAAGTTATAAAAGGTAATTTTAGCAGCAATGAGAGGATGAATTAGGACAGTGAGTTTTCAGTCGCTTCTGCTTAGCTGGAGCTTGGTTTCCAGAACAAAAGGAAAGAGACTCTTCCAATATCCCTAGTGATTCTGGAGTCATAGGCTAAGGCTAGGGCAGTGATCATGAGGTGGGATGGACTCAAAAGACAGAAGTAGATGTTAGGATGTGCTAAGGTATTGGGATAAAGAAGAGAGAGCTCAGACAACAGCCCAAGGGTTTGTAGCTATAGGGGCAGGAGCAGTAGGTATGGAATGGATATAAAGATGACAAATTGGAAAGTGTTAAGTGTAAGGAGCTTCCCAATAAATCATGACATTACTTATTTCACAGCCCCGGGCACAGCTGTGTGGTCCCTAGCTTCTCCTTCTGAAAATTTTTAACAGTCTGTCTTCTTTCTTCCTTTGTGTATTACCCCCGTGCTCTCAGGCCATGCCCTGACTGCTTTCTCAGTTCCAAAATATTTCCTCTGCTCTTCTAAGTATTGGTTTTTGCTCGAGTAGATCTTACTTTTGAATTGAGAAACTTGCTATAGTGAGCATCCCAGAACCAAAGCAAATGACAGTATTTATGAACTATGTCTGACAAACATTTAAAAAGACAAAAGTGGTCACATTTGGAGATAACCTCAAGGTCGGCAAAACTTCCCTCCTTGCCCTATTATTGCCAAAGATCCTGGAACGTATTATGAAAAATGAAAATTACAGGCAGGCAGAAAGCCCAAGCATGTATATTTTTATTCGTGATATTGAATTATAAAGTGAGAAGAATAGGCAGGATTGATGACTGTAATCATAATTCAAGGAAGAGTTCTTTAATGTTCCCCAAATAATTTGGGCTCTTGTGTCACAATTACTGAAACTCTGACTCTAAGTTAAGGGAATGGATAATATGGTTGCCAGCTTTTTACTGCTGATGAGAAAAATGCTAGAAAATATGCAGTATATGTTGCATTTTGTCAAAGACAGCAATGTTAACGTGACAATGGAATTTAGTTTGTTTTTTGGGTTTTTTTAAAAAAGACCTCAAAGATCAAGGGACCAATGTTTTCTAGTAATTCATCTAGGAAATTAACCACCTTTGGCTTTTCTTATTTTATTTTCATTTAGAGAATATAGTTTACATATAAGTGTTGATTGGAAAATATTTTTTGTACATAATGGCTTGCTTAGAATAGCATCTACTGATACATGAAAGAAGGATAAGAATTGTAGCTGTGACAGCAATTTCAATCAGAAATAAAAATGAAATTTACCAGAATTTATGCTTCTGATTTCATGCTATATATTTGTTGATTTGTTCATTCCCTGAGGGAATGAATAGTGGTAGTGAATATTTGGTAGTGAATATGTAAGTAAAAGAAGATAAGATTGTACATTAAATACAATATGTCTTCTGGGAAGATGGAGAAATCTTTCAGCCTTAGCAGCAAGCATGTGTGTGCATGTGTGAATTTACTCAATAATAATGATACCACTTCCATTTGCATGGTATTATAAAGATTTTGTTCAATCTTTTCCATATATTCTCTCTTTTTAGCCTCTCTATAATCCTCTGTGAGGTAACAATAATATATATGATACTCTTAATGAAACCCTGTGACAGGCAGTACCTTATTTGAGAAAATAAACTTGGAAATTAAGCAATATTAGTATTATCTTCATTTAAATAATGAGGAAATGAGGGTCAAACAGAATAAGTGACCTAGCAACCAGCACCCAGCTATCTGAGATAAAACTCATACTCAAAACTAAGTCTTGTTTACCTAGCACTGTTCTTGATTCATAGAAAATTTCAACAAATATCTGAAATTTAATTCATAGTTTGTATAGATACAGCATAAAACTACCATAAGGAATGTTGCCTTTCTTTTGAAAATGTGGACTAGTATATCCCAAGAGAAATTTTCTTTGTGGCTGAATGTTTTTCAGGAAGAGATTACTTAACTAATTTGAACCATATAGACATCTCCTTAATTTATGGAAAGGTACAACATTATGTAGGATTACAGAAGAGCCATGCATGCTGAATGCATAATCTGTACATTATTTTGAAAGAAGGAAAACATTTTAATACAAAACTGCTCGATATGAATTTGATGAGGTATTTCCCCTTTGGTTTTGTTAGTATAAACTTGCCTATCTCTAATAATTATTGGCAGGCATAAAGTAAATGCGAATTACCACAAAATAACAACAATAAAGATACAGAGAGTTCAATGTTTGTTTTATTTCACAGAAAGATGCCTATGAAACTTGTATAATAAATTGGTAGGCTAAAAGAATAACCTCATATAAATGCAGAATGTAATTACCATTTTCACAATTTTGGTACATGTTGGAAATGTCATTTCAATCAGGGCTAATCATAATATGACAGGAATAACTGTTATACCATAAGTGATAATGTTATGCTGCTCACTTTTTCTAAATTTGGTGGCAAAATATGCAAAGATAAAACTTTCCAAGAGCCAGTAAAACATGTTCAAGAATTTTCCCACTTTAAAAAATATTTGTGGGGAAATATTCATAATTATAGGGCAACAATTATTTGGATAAGTCCATTGTTTTTAGATTAACCTCTTGTTAGAATTTTGCCACCTTTTATAGCCAACGAATAGAACAAATGTCAACTTGTAAGTGATAATAAAAGACCTTCATATTATGTTACCTTTTTCCACATATATTCTCTATGCCACATATATATTTCATATATAGTCCACATGTATTCCGTACATAAGAGACACACAGATACTCATATACATATGGTATTTTATATGTATGTGTGCATCTCTATTAATCTAAACACAATTTTCTAAATGTCTTTTATTTTTTCAGTACATATGCTTCTTATCAATAATAAAGTAGTTAAAAACAACAAAGAACTTCAGCATAGAGCTCAATGAGTGTTCCCATTTTTGCATTATGAGGTTGATATGAATGCCATTTTGATGTCATCTCATTTTTTGGCTCCTGATGAAGAAACAGATAACAGCAAAATTCCTTTCATCACTGATTTTGGGGGTTCTCACAAAGTTCATGTCATTTTTATTTTAATTTACTTTATTTTTCTAATGTGCTTGTTTAGGGACTAGTCAACAAATGGTTTCTTAAAATTACCTCTCTGGTGGAAAGTTGTTATAATTAGAAATAACTGTTGCTGTGTGTATATAGCCTCAGAACTAGGGAGAGCAAGGGAGTTAAGAGGGTACAGAAGAAATGAAGACAAATATATTTTCTATTTTCTTTCTGATTTTTAAAAAAATTGTTGGTGTTGAGTGCAAAGTCACATTGACACACCACGTAAATAAATGTGTTGATTTTGAATACCTTATATAAGGGAATCTTAGCCTTCGGTTCAAGAACCCATAGGGAATTCAGAGTTCACCGAAATGTCCTATAATTGGATGCACATTTTTATTTCCATGTGCATATATCAATTTTTATGGGGAAACAATAGACAACGTTTATCAAATTTTCCTCAATGTAAAAGACCAACAAATAGGTTCAAGACCACTACTTTATGTATTAATGATATCCAGGTCCAAATGGAAAAAAAGACATAGTTCTGAAAAAAAATCATAAAAACCGTAATGAATTCACTTTGGTTCATATAAGAAAATCACCCAAAAGAATCTGAACCAAAGCATCTTCCAAAATAGTGTTACAACAATGAAGATTATGTTCTTTGCTTAAGTAGAAGATTAAAAAATATATTTGAGCACATTTAAAGCCTGTTAATCATGCAAAAAGGAAGCTAATATGATCCATTTTATGTTGAGTTACTCATTATCATAATGTCATTAATATTATTGCTTAGCACAAAAAATTCAGATAAATTTCTATTCTTATAAAAATTAAGAATTGAATATATTTTATGATTAAAACTACATAATGTTTGCAAAAGCTACAATGTTGGTCTTATGTATGATGATTTTTCTTAAATGTTAGTTTAAAGTAACAAGTCTTTAAGGTCTCCAGATAACTTAATGTGAAGGCAAAGGATTTCTAAGAGTTTTTTTTTTTTTTTTCTTTTTGAGACAGAGTCTCACTCTGTTGCCCAGGCTAGAGTGCTGTGCTGTCAGCCTAGCTCACAGCAGCCTCAAACTCCTGGGCTCAAGAGATCCTTCTGCCTCAGCCTCCCAAGTAGCTGGGACTACAGGCATGTGCCACAACGCCCGGCTAATTTTTTCTATATATTTTTAGTTGGCCAATTAATTTCTTTCTATTTTTAGTAGAGACGGGTCTCGTTCTTGCTCAGGCTGGTTTTGAACTCCTGACCTTGAGCGATCTGCCCGCCCCGGCCTCCCAGAGTGCTAAGATTACAGGCGTGAGCCACAGCGCCCAGCCTCTAAGAGGTTTTGATTATACTTAGAGTGGAGAATTAAGGAGTGTGCTGTTGATCCTTTCATAGTTCATAAGCATGATGATTAGGTTTTCACAGGCATGAGTGAGATGTGCCTCCCTCAAACCTTGTTATGACATTGGCACATTACCCATCTGACATGAAAAAAATAATTTTTTTTTTTAAAAAGCATGATTAAAGACCAAGATCAAGCTGATCTGCATTCCTTTAACCATTATGTGAAGTCACTGACAAAATTATTATTATTTTTTTATTTCCAAAAGGTATAGAGAGAATTTTGCCCACAGTAAGAAAATGTTTTCTTTCAAGAAGTAGTTTGAGGCCGGGTGCGGTGGCTCACGCCTCTAATCCTAGCACTCTGGGAGGCCAAGGCAGGTGGATTGCTCAAGGTCAGAAGTTCAAAACCAGCCTGAGCAAGAGCAAGACCCTGTCTCTACTAAAAATAGAAAGAAATTAATTGGCCAACTAAAAATATGTAGAAAAAATTAGCTGGGCATGGTGGTGCATGCCTGTAGTCCCAGCTACTCGGGAGGCTGAGGCAGGAGGATCACTTGAGCCCAAGAGTTTGAGGTTGCTGTGAGCTAGGCTGATGCCGCAGCACTCTAGCCTGGGCAACAGAGTGAGACTCTGTCTCAAAAGAAAAAAAAAAGTAGTTTGAGAGGCTCCAGAGAAGCAGAGATGGGTTACATGTTGTTTCCTGAGAGGGCCGTTAGTAGGAGCTCACCTCTAGCGAAAGTGCTGACATCACTTTGAAGAACTTTACAACTGCTAAAAGGAAGCCAACCTTTAGTATGAAAAAAGCCTGTAACAGTGAATTACATTGACAGATATTTATAAACATAGGTACAGGAGCAACTTTAATTTACTTTAATTGCTAATTTTTATATTTTTGAAAAATAGGAATATGTGTATGTATAGGGAGTGTGTATGTGTATATGGTGTCAACAGTATTTTCTTTTAGCACAAATAATTTAGAATTATCTAAAAAGAGATTTGTTTTCTATATATGGGTTAGATTATATCATGTTTTTGGAAAGAGTAATAAATTGAAGCAATAATTCATTAAATTTGGGCTTGATTTAATAACCCAGAATACCACTCCACTTTTTTTTTTTGGCAATTGCTCTATGTGCATATTTTAGAGAGGGTGGTAGAAAAGGTATTTGTGCCAATTATGAGACAGATCTTTGCCGAGAAAAAGAAGGAACAAATACAAGTAAAGGCATAAATCAAAATATAAGCAATACATGTCAATTTAAATCAGTTGTTAAATGACTTTCTGATTAATATTCTAACCTTTAAAAATTGTTTTCTGAACCATATTTCCTGTTGTGAAGCTTAATTCTTATAATTAAAATCATGCTTTGCAAAAAAACCCTCTAATTTTCCAATTATTTTATGAAAAAAATAAAGAGTCTTCATGATAGGAAAAAAAATAACAGAAGCTGAGTTCACAGAGTTGCATTCTCTTGCTGTGTGTTTATTACATGTAGTCTTTCGCAGTGGTACATATATTCCAAATTCAACATATTTTATATTCAAAGATTTGTATCAGTTAGCTTTTGCTGCATAATAAACCACTCTAAAATTTAATACCTTAAAACAATTTAGCTTACTGTTCCACTGGGTGTTTCTTCTGGTCTGGGCCTGGCTCTCTCATATCATCTCTGGTCATCTGGAGCCATGACCAAGTGTGGCTTTCCACTATGTTAATCCTTCAGTGACCTTAGGTTTCACATCTAAAAAACAGTTCAAAAACAGCAACCCCATGACTGGCTAAAAAATAAAAAATAAGAGCCATTCCTCAAAACTGTCTCAGCTCCACTCTCCTACTAGGTCCCTGAAGGGCAATTCTAAAACTAGACTATTTTTCTCAAGCTTCCTGTTCAGCCCTTCTCCTCCTTCCCCTCTCCTTAGCTGATATTCCACCTGATAGGTTTTTAAACATTTGGGACCATCAGATATGAATGTTCTTACCTTCCCAATATCCTAATTATAAATGTATTCATGATCACAACCAACCTCATGATTTTTCCTGACTCAGGGGATGAGGGTTTCATCTTTCACTTAGGAGATAATTATTTCATTTGCACTCTTGATTCTATCTATTCCTATTCTCTTTCAACTCCGTAGCCATCTTCATTTTTTCCTCTTCACCATAGAACTGCCATTTCTTTTTTTTTTTTTTTTTCCTTTTCTGAGCCAATCTTCTTAAGGGAGTCATCTCAATTCTCTATCTCTATGATCTGATCTCCCACTTCTTCCTAATCCACTGTAATTTAGTCTTTACCTGTCATGATGCAAAAACTATTATTTTGATAGTCAATGGTAGCTGTCATATTGGTGGATGTGGTAAACATGTGCTAATTATTTTTTTTTACTGGGTCTCTATTCTGCACTTAACGCTGTTCATTACTCTGTCTTAGAAAGCATACATGCTTGCCTCGTATGATTCTAGTATCTGTTCTCCTTCCCCTGTGAATGTTTTGTCAGCATCCTCCATGAGCTCCTCTTCCTACAGTCATTTTTTAGGTAGAGGTGCCACCACACTTCCATCCTAGTTCCTCTACTCTTCTCACTCTGCACACCGTCTTGGTGTCCTCATGCCATCTCTAACCCTCACTTCTCCATCAGAAGTGGTTGTAGTAGTGGATGTAGTGGTTCCAGAAGCACACCAAACTCACTATGTACAAACTCATACTGAATATGAATCTCTCATTCTTCTCTTAGCATACCGTCCTTATAGTCACATAGATGAGAAACAAAGGAGCCGTTCTTGTTCCCCTGCTTCCTCACTTCCCCGTTCAATTAGTCACCAAGCCTTGCACATTTCTCCAACAAAGATTTTCCTTTTGTTCTATCCTGTCTTTCATCCTTATGCCCACATCCTAGTTCAAATATTTTGTGTCTCTTTTTTGGTCTACTACTGCAGCGCACACAGTTTCACATAACTGCACTGTCATTCACAAAAGATCATTTTTGGATTTTGAAGCATGGCAAGCATTTTAAATTATCTATAAGTTTGTTTTCCCATGAGTTCTTACACAATCACATGTACAATTCTATATCACTGCCTTATACACTTGATACACTTGTGACTTATCTCATGTAGGGGTGGGAAGAGGGTAATAATCCCTTTCCTCCACACCCTAAGGGTCACAGTTGACACCCCCATAATAAAAGGTTAACAAGAGATAAGCATAACAACTTTATTTGATCATAGTTTTACATGCCACAGAATGAAGACCCAAAGTTACAGAGAAAACTGTCCATTTTTATGTTTAGATTCAATGAAGAATGGACAGCCATGTAGAACTGTGATTGAACAAGAAGGGTATGATGTAATGCTAATAGACTGAGTGGGGAAACTTAGCTAGGGCTTTCTAGATTATTGACATTATTTGATGATGTATTTCTTCCTTCTGGGTATGGGGCGGGACCCTCTCTGGTATGGGGATCTTAATATAATCAAACAAGGTAAATCAGGAGAATCTCTTTATGGCTAGTTCATACACAGTAAGGCTAGGGGGAGCGTTAGAGTTTTTGTTTTTTGTTTTTTGTTTTTTTTTAGGTTTTATGGCTGGCTTTGGGGAAAAGGGGTTCTGATTTCTATCATCTCTTGCCTTAAGGAAGGATTTTAGTTTCTGTGGTTAGCCTCATGGGGAGAATGAGGGGTGAGAGACAGGAGGTCAGAGAGGAACTTTACTTTTGAGGCTGCTTCTGAGGTCTTGTCTTTGGGATGTTGTTTTCTGAGCTTCAACACTAATATGTAATTCATTTTACATTATTATTATTATTCAGTGATATAAATATGTGCAATTTCCTAGTTAGTGGCAAGCCATTTATTCTACATTTGAAAAAAATTTAAGGAAAAGATAGAATTTCTTATAATTAAAAAACAGGTGCTCTTGAGCTTAACATTTTTATATTTAGCTCTGTGTAGAGTATCTTTTAATTACTCCTTAGCTTTCCTCTCTCTCTTTCACATAGAATCAGAAATTCCTCCATTTGAAGAGATATTCAGATGAATTTATTAATATGATCATGATGCATATCCCTTAAATATTTTGATATAGACAATTTAAAAGAATACAATATGAACATATGTCTCAGTCACCCAGCTGATCCTTTCCAGGAGAGGGATGTGCATTTATTAATCATGTTTTTACCCACAGCACTTAGTGTAGGACCTGTCACATAGTAAGCACTAAACATTTTTTTTTTAATTAACGAAGCTATCAAAGGTCACCAAGCAATATAATTCTAGAGGACAAACGAAGTTTTTTACATCTTTTTTGTTCACACTCCATATTCTTCCTTATGAAGCTATTTAAAATTAATTGGCAAGAATTGCCACTGTCCTTTGCTTATACTTGTGTTGAAATCTAAACTTTGTTATTTTATTTTTCCATCTATATTCATTCTACTTACTTGAAATTTTAAAGTCGTACACTACCTAAAATCAGACACAGTTTCAACTGGTTGATATATTTCACAAGAAACCATTCCTATCATTGTGTTCTTGGTCACTTAAATGCCTATTTGTATACTTATTTGCCCATTATTTGCAAGAATATTGGTATCTCTTTAAAAGCCTTGTATATGTAGCTACATAGAAACATCAAAGCTGTTCTTTCTCTTTTACGTTGTGGAGGTTAAGAGAATATGGTATCTGGCTTCATTCAAGGCATTTTGTTAATTCATTGACCCTTGTCTTTGAACAAAGGGTCATACATATTCTCTTATTTATGGTGAATTGTTTTGTATGTAAAGGCATTTTTACAACCTCAAATCTTTTGAAGGATACTACCTCTCCAGTTCATTTGTATGCCTTTCCAAGGACTCTGTCAATTTTTGTTCAGAGAGAAAGTTTCTTATTGAGTTTGAACTTATGTCAAATAGAGGCAAAGTACTTAGCAGCCACCCCACTTTCAGCATCGAAAAGTTATATAATGTATCTTGTACATTGGGTGCATTGTTCTATTTAGAGTCTATGTTTACCTCATAAGTATACTTTTAATAATACTTGAAAAGGTTAGTGGTGTTGAAAATGCATCTTTTTTGGCATAGACCTCACTATTTCCTTAAATGGATAGCCTAAAAAATATAATTATTTAATTTATGTTTTAACTATCCTATACCGATTTATTTGAAGAATAATATAGGCACCACTTGTTAAAAGTAGTGACTTTACAAATATTTTTTTCTCTTATTCTCACAATGACCTTGCAAATAAGTGGACTATTATTATTTCCATTGCCCAGTTGAAAAATTCAAGGCTCAGAATTTATGAGACTTCTCATTGTCATATGGGGTCTGGGATCTGTACCAACTTTGCAGAACTCAGGAATTTATGTCCATTCCTATATAACAATGATTTTCAATATTTTTTCTGCTTCCTTATTTCCATATGGACCACACATTCCTATTATTTTACACAATATTTCTCCAGAAAAAGGAAAGAGGAATGTGTTGTATATAATCTGTTTCTACTGTCTTTTACATTCCCGTCTCAAATCCTAGAGGTTTGAATGCCCATGATCCTCATGAGAATCGCCACTCTAGAGAGTAACGGTTGAATGCTGGCTTCAAATTAGAATCTCTAATACTCTGATTTAGTTATCCTGGGTACTAAAATGTTGGTATTTTTAAGAGCTACCTAGGTAATTAATATGCAGCCAGAATTGAGAACCACTGCTATATATTCCATCTTCTCAAGGTTTCTCTTTCTATTGTGTTATCTGAAATGAAAAAGGTAAAATTTTTAAAACATGAAAGTCAATTTATGTTGTTTACTGTCAATGAAATACATCAAATAACCTCCCAGTTCTTAAATTAATATCATGATTACCCTGGCACTTCATATTTGATATATCCTTATTATATCCTTTAACTCCCAGAGGTTTCCCCCTAATTCTTCCCAGTTAGTTTAATTTATTAGCTCTTTGACCTTGAGCAGTTTTCTCTTAGAGGCTATTTTATTGTCTTCTTTCTAATTTATAAATTAAACTTTTAGCCAGGTAATACTATTTATTACATTTTGAATAAATGACTCTTTACTAAAATTCCATCTATTTTATTTCTAATATTCATATTGGCTACTACATACTAGTTACTATATATGCACATAAATAAAAATATGAATATACTATATACACATATAAAATTGTTTATTTTAAAACTGTATGCATATATACATATACATGTGCATATATACATATAATTTTTTAAATAAACCACTTTTTAACTTCAGGTTATTTAGCATTAAAATACTCTCTGATGTTACCATTATTACCATGGTTTTCAGGGAAGAGCAAATGTTTTTCTGTAAGGGACCAGAGAGTAAATATTTTAGGCTTTGTGAACCATATAGTCTCTTTTGCAACTATTCAGTCTCTGTCACAACTATTCAGTTCTGGCATTGCAGTGCTAAAGCAACCATAGACACTGTTCTTTTTAATCGTGATTGTAATCTCAGTTTTGTTTTCCTTTTAATAGAAGATACTTATGTATTGATTTATATTAGTACATTTGCCCTTTTTTTCTGCTATAACATAGCAGTTCATGGGAATTTTATTACTTCTCCTAGGCCTTTCCATAATTTTTTGTCTTAACCAACTGAATCTACTGTGTATCAAGAAATTTGATATGTGATTAAGTTGTATAGGTTATGTGGTCATATGCTCTAGGTTGATTACTTTGGATCTATTGAAATGGCTTGGGTAGATCTGGACTGCAGCAACGAAAAGGTGTTATAAAGCAAAAACAGTGGGCAGAATGGCAAATAGAAGGATCAGGCCAATGAAAAGGCTTACATAAGTAGAGAACCTAAAACATAATGGTCATTTAGTGTCTCCCCCTATTATATACACTGTATCAATTAAATGCATTTAAGAGAATTTAAAAGAATATACACAGTTTTGACATGGGTGGACATGGACATAATCTCTGATCCTCAGATGACTACAAATAAGAAATCCAATTATTGGAAAGAAAAGAAAGTGGACTATAGGCCAGGTGTGGTGGCTCATGCCTGTAACTACTGGCACTCTGAGAAGCCAAGGTGGGAGAATTGCTTGAGCTCAGAAGCTTGAGACCAGCCTGAGCAAGAGCATGACCCTGTCTCTGCTAAAAGTAGATTAGCCTGGTGTCATGGCACACACCTGTAGTCCCAGCTACTTGGGAGGCTGAGGCAGGAGGATTGCTTGAGCCCAGGAGTTTGAGGTTGCAGTGAGCTAGGCTGATGCCACGGCACTCTAGCCAGGGTGATAAAGTGAGAGAGAAAGGAAGGAAGGAAGGGAAGGAGGGAGGGAGGAAAGAAAAGAAGAAGAAAAGAAAGGAAGAAGACTGTAATAGAAAAGGCGAACAATTTCATGAAACTACTTATCCCAAAGAGTAGTTCAGACCACAATAAATGAATAATACAAGTGGATTTAAAAAAAGCATAGATAAGTCTATGAATGGTATAATTCAAGAAAGTTGATTTGAGATTTCAGTAATATCATCACGGAGAGTAGCTCTGTTCATTTTTCAAAAGTCTTTATTCAAAGTAGTTATTTCCATGATTTTATTTATATTGTCATATTTTTAATGTTTTGTTTTCTCTTAAACTTATATTCTTTTCTCAGTTATCACTTACATTTTGATAACTGTAGTATGATTTACTATTAAACAGGTTGATACAGTGAGCTGATATTTCTCATTATATAACACATGAAATAGCTTCAAACTGTGATATATAAAAAGCATAACATGACGTAAAGCATTTTCTGTTTTATCTAACATAGAAATTTCTCAATCACTTAATAGGCTCAATATTTATAGACCTTATATTATCAATGACTGCTATTCCAGCCCATTTTTATTTTATTCATGTTTTGAACATATAGTACATGCTTATGGTACAAGATTCCAAAAAATACAAATAGTACAAAATGAAAAGTAGACTCTTTTTTCTTCTGTTCCCCTCACTACGTGAATTCAACTGGTACTATGAGTTTCATCAAGACATAGTTCATATATTTACAAACATATTTATATTCTTCTATAATCCCAGTTGACTCAGGAATTCCACTCCAAGGTATATACTCCAGAAAAATGAAATTATGCATCCACACAAAATCTTGTGTAACAATGTTCATGACAACATTAATCATAATAGTCAAAAGTGGAAATAACCCAAACATTCATCAGCTAGTGAATGGATCAACAAAATGTGGTGTATCCACACAATGGAGTACTACTCTGCAATAGAAAAAAAAAAGTGAACTACTGATACGTGGTACAACATGGTTGACCTTGAAAACATTGTGCTAAGTTAAAGAGGGCAATCATAAAAGACCACATATTGTATGATTCCACTTACATGAAATGTTCAGAATAGACAAATCTATAGAGACAGAAATTAAATTAGTGGTTGCCTAGGACTGGTATTGGTGGTAGCGGTGGGGTGATGCATGAAGAAGGAAAAGAGCAGTGACTGCTAATGGCTAAGATGCTTCTTTTTGGGACGACAAGATGCTCTAAAATTACATGATAGTGGTAGTTGCACAACCCTGTGAATATACTAAAAAACATTGAATTGTGCACTTTAAATGGATGAATGATATGGTATGTAAATTATATCTCAATAAAGCTGGTTAAAAAATTTATATGTAATCAAAATTTTGACAAGCAACATCTGAGACATAATCAAATGCAATTTCAGTTTTGCTTCCAAACATTCTTCAAGGATTACTTAGCGTGGGTAATCATTTCCCTGCTTGCATGTAATTAATAGAGACCCCTCCGGTCTCTCTATCCCCTAAGTATTAATTCAGTATTAGGACGTCTAGTCCAAGGTAGCGTCTAAGACTCTGAACTTGATTTAGTGTTAAAGTGTGTCCCCTCCCCCAGCTTGGGTTGCTGCAGTCAGAAATATTACAGCAGAAGACAGGCATGGCAAGCATCTTTCCTTCTCCTCCTTGGACTTCTCCTCTCCTGCCTGCAGCTTGCCAGTCCATTCTGAGTATTCCAGGGACAGAGAAGGAGAGGGGTAGAAAGTAAATTTCTAAGCCTAATAGCTGGTTAAGTGCCCACCCTCCCTTCTCTCTCTCTCTCTCCCTCTCTCTTGCAGTTTCCTTGGCGCAGGCTGGCCCATTTCTATTCTGTGTGAAATTTGTCACTCTTTTCTTCTCTTCTAAAGATTTAGGCTTCACCACCAGTTTCTTGCTGCTGAGGTTCTTGTACTCCTGTAGATTGCCACTGGATTGAACCCAAGTCAGCTCAATGTTGGCTCTGTTTTTGTTGTGTTCTGCTCTTAGAGTGACCATGTAATTTATCATCCAAACTGAAACACTTTGACGGTTGCTTTGCCTCTATCAGGTATGACATGAGCTACATTCCTTTATGTCACCCAACTACAAAGAATACATTCAATAGATTTCAAAGAGATCCCCTAGAAGACTCTTTAACTTGGCTGGAGATAATGGGTGACAATCCTCAATTCTTCCTCAAGGAGACAGACAACTCTTTCCAAAGTAGTGTCTGCCCCAAATTCTCCCTCTGCACTTTCCTGAACCATTTAAAATCTGAAAGTCAGCAAGGAGTTCAAAAGTGAGGAACAGATGCTTACCCATTTCCTTTAAAAAATCTCTATTTAGTGATTTGTAACTCACACTAGTATTTCGCATCTGTTGTAACGTGGTGCCTAGTTCCAACTTCAGTTTTAACATCTTATTTCATATATATTCTTTTTTTGTCCACACAAATGTGAGAGTTATTTTTGAAATATAATGTCAAAAGAGATGATTTGTCTTAGTAGTTAAGTGTGACACAGGCTTTGAAATCACAAAACCAAGGTTATTAGAGTTATGAATTTAGGAAAGTGACTTGACTTCGTGAAGTCTTCATCCCCAATAAAATGAGGACAATAATAGTGCCTAAGTCCTAGAGCTGTTATAAGAAATCACATGTGAAAAGAAATTAGCATAATATATGACTTGTGGTTTCATGTGCAATATGTTAACCATTATTACTATGATTGTTATTTTTCATATTTATATGAAATCATTAATAAAATAAGAACAGTGAAAAAAGTGAAACATGTAGTATGAAATGTCACAGATTACTTTTCAAAATACTATTCTAAGGTCTTTAGAACAGAAGATACCATAGAGAATTCCTAAAAGCATTAAATCACAAGAATATTCACATAGATTCAAAGGATAAACCTGGCTTATAGTAGGTACTCAACTAATATTGAATGAATTAAATTAAAAAACTCTTTAACCATTAGCTAACTACAAAGTATAACCAACCATTATGTTATACTGCATTAGTTTCTTGAGGCTGTTATACCAAATTACCACAAACCTGGTGGCTTAGAAGAACAGAAATTTTATTCTGTTACAGATCTGGAGGTCACAAATCTGAAATCTGTCAGGAGCAAAGCTTATCACAGGAAATAAGCCAATCAGAATGCTTGATTTTATGCATTATTCTAAACTGATAGACTTAGGCTGAGTTCTTGGGCTCCTTGCACCTCTTACAGAACAAAGGATAAGAACTTTGTGACAGCTATTTTTCTCCTTCATTCTTTGCCTGTATTTTAAAGCATATTTACGTTATAGATGTTGAATATGTTAGAAAAGTGTCAATGTTGATTTAACTTTTCAAAAAATGCCTGGTAATAAAAAGGATATATAATTTTTAAAAGTGTTTTTGATTTTATTGTATTTAAATACACACATGTATTATATATGAAATTAATTACAAAAGTATATAATAGCTATGGAATTTTTGTCTGTTTATGAAAATATATCTGAATTATAGCTGTAATTTTTTTATAAACCTGACCTCCATAGCCAATCACTGATACTAAAAATATATATATCATTCTACGTTTTGGTCTTATCTGTGAAAAACTTTGTCTTCTTTTGTTTTTAAACGTACACAAAAGAATATAAATAGTTCAAAATGTAAAATGCCAACTGCCGTAGGGACAAAAAAAGTGTAGTACCTTTTCCTTACCCATCACAAGGGTCATGACCAACACTTCTATAACAAAAGACAGATTTTTTCTTTTTTTTTGAGGCAGAGTCTCACTCTTGCCTGGGCTAGAATGCCCTGGCATCAGCCTAGCTCACAGCAACCTCAAACTCCTGGGCTCAAGGGATCCTCCTGTTTCAGCCTCCCAGGTAGCTGGGACTACAGGCATGCGCCGCCATGCCCGCCTAATTTTTTTCTGTTTTTAGTTGTTTGGCTAATTTCTTTCTATTTATGTAGAGATGGGGTCTCACTCTTGCTCAGGCTGTTCTCAAACTCCTGAGCTCAAATGATCCTCCCACCTCGGCCTCCCAGAGTGCTAGGATTACAGGCGTGAGCCACCGTGCACGGCCTAAAAGACAGATTATTAAGAGAAAAGCATAACAAATTTAATTAATCAAAGTTTTATGTGACATGGGAGGCTCCAGAAATGAAGACCTAAAGACCGAGGGAAGGCTGTGTATTTTTATGCTTAGGTTCAATGAAGAATGGACAGTCATGTAGAAATGTGATTGGATAAAAGGGTCTGGTGTAATGGTAATAGACTGAGGGGGAAACCCAGCAAGGCCTATTTTGTTTAGCGTCTTCTTGGCCTCTTTTCTTGGCATTCCTTCCTCCAGGTACAGGGCAAGATACCTGTCACATGAGAGTTTTCAGGGAAGAAGGGAGAATGTCACAGAGTGACATTTCTAGATTTTATGGCTGGCTTTGGGGGAGAGGGGTTCTAGTTTCTGTGACCTGCCTGGGCATTGGGTTGGAGAGGAATTCTGGTTTCTATGACACACTTTTGGGGAGAAAGGGAAGCTGAAGATAGGAGAACAGGAGAAGATCAGAGAGACCTTACTTCTGAGGCCTTCCAATTTCCTTCAGTTAAAGTATTCAGCATACTATGGTGCCATACTTTGGGGTATCGTGTTCTGAGTCCCAACACTGCAAACATCTCTTTTACTATAAACTAGCTCTGGAAATTTTACTGTATTACCTAAAAAAAAAAATTAACTGAGTAAATTTGCTTAAATGATATAGAGAGATATTTTAATGTTTCTATCAAAATATAGACTAGTTTTTGAAGTTTAAATATTAATTGAAAAAAACAAAAAAAATCAATTGAACATTGTCAATTTTCAATTTTAAGCTATGGATTATTTTATCCTAAAGCATTATCAAAGAGATAAACATACATTTACAACATTATTTTTGATTTAAAAAGGAAAAAAGATTAGTATTCTCAACTTTAAATCAAAATCAATAGCAGTAAGGAAATATAGTACTGGCTAAAAGAGATGTCTTGTTGTTCATGACCCTTGAGTTCATGCTCATTATGTTTGTGACCTTGGGGAAGTACTTGACCCTAAATTAACCTCAATGTCTTCATCTGACAAATGGGAGTCATGATAATGATATATTAATCATAAGACTTTTTTCTGTATTAGATAAAATACTATACACAAAGGGCTTAAAACAGTGCCTGACAAATAGACAATAATTAGCAAATGTTAATTACTATATATTATATTAAAAATTAGGTGATTTAATGTTTTGATATGCCTCGTTGTCTAAACTGAGCATCTTAATGACAGAGAGACCATATCTTAATAATTCTTTTTTTTCTTCATTTTGGCTTCAGCAATTAGCACAATTTCCATCCTTAAATGCTTGAATAAATGACTCATTGGTTTAATGAATAAATTGTTGGCTGAGTTAACTATAAAGTACAGGAATAAATTAAATTAATTTAATTTATTTAGGAAATCTTTACTTTTAATATTATATGGGAAATAGCACACACACACACATATTGCTGAGCCAAATGCATTTGAACATAGACTGCTCCATTTATAATGAATCTAAAAGTGTTACATTATGGGTTTTGATTCTTTTCATTTCCAGAAGAGTTCTATAGATATTATTAAAACTTTGTTTACCTGAAGTGTTAAATATTTTCTTTCTTTTTTTTTTTTTTTTGAGACAGAGTCTCACTGTGTTGCCTGGGCTAGAGTGTCGTGGTGTCAGCCTAGCTCACAGCAACCTCACACTCCTGGGCTCAAGCGATCCTTCCGCCTCAGCCTCCCGAGTAGCTGGGACTACAGGCATGCACCACCATGCCTGGCTAATTTTTTCTATATATTTTCAGTTGTCCAGATAATTTCTTTCTATTTTTAGTGCAAGATGGGGTCTCACTGTTACTCAGGCTGGTTTTGAACTCCTGACCTTGAGTGATCCACCAGCCTCAGGCTCCCAGAGTGCTAGGATTACAGGCATGAGCCATCGTGCCCGGCCTTAAATATTTTCTTTTAATTTTAGACAATTGACTAAAAGAAAAGCTTGTGTTATTAAAAATATTGCTTTCTTACACACATTTTCTGCCTTACAACTTTCTGAGAGGTGACTGGCATAAATCTAACTGAAAATAGTTCAAGAAAATATACTGACTCAGTAACTGAGCCTCCTAGGGATAGGACCGTCACTGTCCTGAGAGCTGAATCCAGAAGTTCGGTGGATATTATCAGTATTTAGTCTGTTTCTCTCTCTGTCTTTCCTTATCCTCCTCCTTCTCTTTGTTCTTCTCCTTCTCGTCCTATCCCTGTCCCTGTCTCTGTCTCTCCATCTCTTAACTGTTCTTTTCCCTGTACCCCTGTGATGACTTCATTCTAAAGTGAGGCTCTGTCCCTCTGGTGAGTAAAAATGGCCCCTGGAAGCCTCAGACTTACATGATCCTTGGTGCCCCCATTACAGAAAGCTCAAAGTTTTTGTTTGGTCTTACTTTGATCACTGGCCCATGCCTGAATCAACCCTGGTGGCCAAGGAGATATAGTACTCTGATTGGCCAGTCTTGGGCCATATACCTACCCCTGAGACCAGGGATAGGATCAGCCAACTTGAGCCACATGTACTGAGAACTGTGATCTGTTCTCCAGACATATACTGGGTACAAGCAAGCATGGGTGTGCGCACGCACACACATACATTTGTACACACACTCGCACACTGAAATATCACATCTCACTGTGTTAATGACCCTGTGAGAACAACTGGACAAGGGAGGCAGCTTGGCATCCTAAAAAGATATAGGAAGCAGATCATTTTGACTCCTTTACATTTTGACTATTTGCTCTTAGCCAAGTTGTATAACCTTCCTGAGCATCAATTCCCTCACTGTAAACTTGGGACAATATATAAGATTGTGATGAAGATTAAATGATATATTGCATAAAGAAGAACCTAACCTAGTACTTAGCACATAGTAGATATTCTATATATATTATATATATAATAGCTTACCCTTTCATAAGACAACTTCAGGATTCAGAAAAGGGAATTGAAAAGTGGAGAAAAAGTATAAAATTTGGAGAAATATCATCTGTTCTCTTTATTAAAAATTAGCTTTTTATTTTAGAAGTTAATTAGATATGCAGAATTATTACAAAGTTATTGCAGAGAGTTCCTGTATATCCCACACTCAGTTGCCCTTATTATGAACAACTTGCACAGGTATGGTACATTTGTCATAATTAATGAGTCAATATTGGTATGTTATTATTAACTAAAGGTGATATTTTATTCGGCTTTCCTCAGCTTTTCCCTGATGTCCTTCTCATGTTCCAGGATGCCATCTAAGATACCACATTACATTTAATCATCATATCCCCATAGAGTCCTCTTGGTTGTAACAGTTTTTCAGATTTTCCTTGTTTTTGATGACCTCCTGGACAGTTTTGAGGAGTACTCATCAAGAATCCCTCAGTTGGGATGTTTTTTTTCAGGTTTTTTTTTTTCCTTTATTGAAGTGTAATTTACATATCATGTCTTTACTCCATTTTAAGTGAACAATTAAATGATTTTTGGTAAATTTACCAAGTTGTACAGCTATTCACATAAATCAGTTTTAGAAGATTTCCTTCCCCCTATTAAAACCCCTAATTCCCATCCTCAACTACATTTCAAGCATGCCCCTCCCCTTCACAGTGCTCACCACATCTCTCGGATGTGGGTCTACCTCCCACCCCCCAAATCCCTAGTGAACACCACCACGATTTGAGCACCATAGTGTTAATCAGTCAATACCAGTTTGATGGTGAGTACAAGTGGGGCCCATTCTTCGGGTCTTGTGTCACCTCACTTTGAATAATGCGCTTAAGCTTAATCCAGGATAATATAAGCAGTGCTAGTTCACTGTTGTTTCTTAAAATTGAGTAATATTCCATTGTAAACATATACCAAATTTTAATAATCCACTCATGAATTGATGGGCACTTGGGTTATCAGCAATAGCATTATTAGGCATGTACCCAAAAGAGCATAAGACATTCTATTATAAAGACATCTGCACCCGAATATTTATGGCAGCACAATTCACTATTGCTAGGTCGTGGAAACAACCTCAGTTGGGATTTGTCTTATTTTTTTTCCATCAGATGTTAATGGGCCATCTATAAGGTCAGGGACTTGTCAATCACTTTTGGCACTGTAGCTTAGCCTATTGTCTGTCGTATAGTAGGTGCTGAATAAATATTGTTCTGTTGGAGGCTGTCATCCTAAGTGAAGTAACTCAGGAGCAGAAAAATAAATGCCGCATGTTCTCACTTGTATGTAGGAGCTAAGCTATGGCTACAAGACACACAGAGTGGTATAATGGACATTGGAAAGTTAAAAGGAGGGATGGAGGGAGTGCGGGATGAAAAATTGCCTATTGGGTACAATGTACACTATTTGGGTGATCGGTACACTAAAAAGCCCGACATCACCACCATACAATATATCCATGTAACAGAATTCAACTTGTAGACCCTAAATATATTGAAATAAAAAAAAATATGTTCTGTGAACTGAAAGAATGAATGCAGTGGCAAAGACTACTGGTTGCCTACTCAATATTTTTTTTCCGTTCCTTCTGCCTTACTGACAAAAACATGCTTTAAAAAATATACACTTAATTATTTGTTTATTTATTTTATTGAGGTGAAATTCTCCCCATTCCCTCACCCTCAGCCCCTGGAAACTACCAATCTGCATTCTGTCTCTATAGATTTACCTATTCTGTATATTTAATATAAATGAATTCATACAATATGTGACTTTTTGTGTCTGGCCTCTTTCAGTTTGCATAATGTTTTTGAGGTTCCCCCATGTTTTAGCATGTTTCAGTACTTCATTTCTTTTTATAGTAAGAGCCTGCTTTTGTTTGGGATAGCAATGACCAGCTTAAAAGAAAATTACATCCCCCTTCCTTCCTTGCTCCTAGGTATGGTCATGTGACACTGGTCTGGCCAGTGATGTCTAGGAGTCTCTGAATAGTGCTTCTAGGCAGTTTCCTTACAGGGAGCTGGTTCAGGTGCCAAGCACCCTTTCTGCCCTTTGCCCTTCCTCTTCTTCCTTCTTGAAATACAGTCACTATGGTGAGAGCTCTAGATCCAAGCAAGATAACACAAGGATGATAGAGTAGAAAGCCAAAAGGAGCTGGGGTCTCTGAATATACCATGCAGCTGCCATACCAGCTATTTAATCTGTACTTTAGACTTCTTTCATGTAAAACAGAAATGAACATTTAATATCCTTAAAGATATTAATATAGTAATACATATTTTACTATACATTAGAAATCCAGTCAAAGTTAGAGATGTTTCCTGACCGGTGGGTTTATTATAATTCTGAATTAAACCTAGGTAAGAGAATATTTAGGGCTGGACCCAGTGGCTTGTGCCTGTAATCCTAGCACTTTGAGAGACTGAGCTGGGAAGATCACTTGAGGCCAGGAATTTGAAACTAGCCTGGGCAATAGCGAGACCCCCATCTCTACAAAAAAATAGAAAAATTAGTCAGGCGTGGTAGCACATGCCTATAGTCCCAGCTACTTGGAAGGCTGAGGCAGGAAGATAGCTCTAGCCCAGGAGTGTAAGTTTGCAGTGAGCTATGATGACACCACTGAACTCTGTCGTTCAGCAAAGCAAAATACTGTCTCCAAAAGAAAAAAAAAGGAGTTAGAATGTTCAAGCGTCCACCTATTGTTGCCATTATCACCCTTAGCTGATGACTATTCTTGTATTCCTAGCATGGTAGAAAAAAAAAAAGACTAGAAAATTGTGTTTGAAATTGGAGGTTGCTGCCCTGTAGAGTGGGTTAATTATCAATACATCAATATAGACTCCATCTTAACATGTGTGGCCACCCATTTCCAGAAAATAAACCCACAATGTCCAAGGCACCTTTGCAGCCTTCACTAAAAGGTGAGGCTATTTGTGTTGCTTGCTGACATCCGCTTAGGAGAGAGCAAAGTTAGATAATGTGCAGTATATAATCTGTTGATTCTTTTATTCAAAGCATATGACAGATGGATACAGAGATAGCCACCTAGCACAGTTATTAAATGTATAAAAAAGATAGTCTTCATAGAACACAAAATAGGATATGTACTTGAGAAAAATAAAGGTAACAATTCAATGCTGGAGCTGCTAATAGACTGGAGTAATGATGATTAAACTTGAAGGTGAAGATGAAAAAAGTTGAGTCTGAAGAGCAATGAAAAGCCAATGAGGGTTTTGGAAAAAAAAAAAAAAGAATGTGGGAAGGGAAAAAAGTTATTTTAGTACAAGGAACATTTTCAATTAAGTGAAGAAGATAAACTAATGAGGGAACTGGAGCATGGAGTATGCTGATATGTGAATGAAAATACTGAGTACATTGAGAGCAATTTTAAGAGTGAAAATAAGCTTAAATGAAAAATGTGTCCTGATGCACCACAATTGCTTTGATATTTGTTTTTTTATGGTGGCTTCAGGATAAACTTTAAGAGACAGAAAATTAATTATGGCTTAAACCTCAGGGCCATGGTAAGTCATTCATTTAAATATATTTATTGAGAACTTACTATGTTCCAGGACTCTGCTAAGCACAGGAGATTAAATAGTGACTTAAAAAATAAGGCTTTTGCCCCCATTAATATTAGGTTCTAGTAGAGGAAAAACAGTAAATAGATAAGTTAACAAGTAAATATCTGAAGAGACAGATAATAGTGTCACATTATTCCCAATTTTAATTCCATATAGCAGTAAGAATACAGGATAAAATAAAGCTAGATGTAATTGGAAGAGAGAGGTCAAGAATGTAACTTTTTTGAGGATGAATCATTGAACAAGTGCATTTGCATCTGGCCTTTAGTGATGCATTTTGGCAGCTTTGCCCTCTCTGTCCTCAGTCACAAAAAAGGATGGACATGAGCAGAGGACAACGTAGAAAAAGGTGGACATACATAACAATATGAAACCTAACTCGGTTTATTTTCTAATTATTTGTCGGTTTTTAAATTGTAAACATGGCTTCCACTGTAGGCTGGTATCACCTGAATTGTCTAATTGTGCTAGCATGGAGCTTAAAATAATGATGGCAGTAATATGTTTCTCTTTAAGTTCAAGTAAACATCGTTAAAAGAAGCATCAAGCCTCCCATCCAAGTACTAACCAGGCCCGACCCTGCTTAGCTTCCGAGATCGGGCAAGGCTGAGCGACATGGGGGGGTCACTGTGGAGGGGTGGGATATGCTTGAAAAGTAGTTGGGGAGCGGAACTAGGGGTCTCAATAGGGGAAAGGAATTCCTCAAAAACTGATTCATGTGATTAACTGTACACCTGGGTAAATTCACTGAAAATCATTTAATTATACACTTAAAATGGAGTGTTGGTTGTATGTAGGTACGATTGGAGCACTATGTATGCTCTGGACTACTTTGACAGAGTAGGTTTTTGAATGTAACAAGATAAGTCAACTTGAGTGGTAATATATTTTGGGAAATCAGCTCAC
>CAUYRT010008306.1:0-59772 GCA_963574885.1 Lepilemur ruficaudatus | reverse complement strand
AAATTTATATACCATACAATTCACCCATTTATAGTGTACAATCAAATGGTTTTTAGTATATTTACAACATTGTGCAACCATTGCCAACACAATTTCAGAACATTTTTACAATCCAAAAAGAAACTCCATTTTTATCACCATCCTCTGCCTAGAAACCTAGGTAACTACTAATCTACTTTCTATCAGTGAAAATTTGCCTATAATAAACATTTCATCTAAATAGAATCATACAATATGTGGTTTTTGTGGCTTCTTTCACTTAGCATATGTTCAAACTTCATCCCTGTGTAGCATGAATCAGTACCTCATTCATTTTTGTTGCTGAATAAAATTCTATTGTATGGATATACCACATTTTATTTATCCATTTGTCAGGTGAGGGACATTTGGATGTTCCTACTTTTTGGGTATTATGAATAATTCTGCTATAAATACTCATGTACACGTTTTTCTGTGGATATATATTTTTATTTCTCTTAGGCACAGAGCTAAGGGTAGAATTATTGGGTCATATGGTATAACTCTGTATTTAACTTTTGAGGAGCTGCCAGACTATTTTCCAGAGTAGCTGGACTATTCTACATTCCAACCAGCAGTATATGAAAGTTCCAATTTTTCTACATCCTTGCAAATACCTGTTATTATCTGTCCTTTCAATTATAGCCTACTTGGTGTGAAATAGAATCTCATTATGGTTTGATTAGCATCTCCCTGATGGACAATGATGTTGAACATCTTTTCATGTACTTATTGGCCCTTTATATATCTTTGGAGAAATGTCTATTCAGATCTTTGCTTATTTTAAATTGAGTTATTTGTATTTCTATTATTGAGTTGTAAGAATACTTTGTATATTCTAACATACAAATCCCTTATCAGGTATAAGATTCATTAATATTTCCTTCCATTTTGTGGGTTGTTTTTTCTCTTTCTTAATGGTATGCTTTAAAGCATAAAAGTTGATAGTTTTAATATAATCCAATTTAGCTATTTTTTGTTGCTGCTTTTGTTTCTGGCATCCTATCTAAACAGATTTTGCCTAAACTAAAGGTTACTGTATGAGACTGACGCGCTGCCTACTGCGCTAAGGAGGCAGGTACTAAAGGTTACTATATTTTCTTCCAAGAGTTTTATAGTTACTCTTACATTTAGATTTATAATCCATTTTTTGTTTATTTTGGTACATGATGTGAGTGTGAGAAAGGAGTCCAACTTCATTCTTTTGCATGTGGATATCCAGTTTTTCCAACATCAGTTTTTGAAAATACTCATTCTCCATTGAATTGTTATTGCATCCTTGTGAAAAAATATTGATCATAAATGTTAAGAATTCTTTCTGAACTCTATATTCTGTCCCATTGATCTATATATCTATTCTTATTCCAGTACCACAAGTAAATTTATTATCTTAAAGTGTTAGTACTATGACTTTATTCTTTTTTTTAATGGTTGTTTTGGCTATTTTGGATATTTCAAATTAACGTATGAATTTTAGCATCAGCTTGTTAGTTTCTGCTAGACGCCAATTGAGATTTTGCTAGAGAATGCTTTGAATCTGGGGAGTATTTTCATCTTAATATTAAGTCTTTTGATCCATGAACATGGGATTTTTTTTTCATTAATTCAAGTCTTTAATTCTCTCAACAATGTTTTGTAGTTTTCAGTGTACAAATCTTGTAATTCTTTTGTTAAATTTATTTCTAACCATTTTATTCTTTTTGATGTCATTGTAGATGAAATTGTTTTCTTAATTTCATTTTTGGGTTGTTCACTTATAATGTATAGAAACACAACTGAATTTTTTTCTCATTGAGCTTATATCTGATAACCTTGTTGAACTCATTTATTAGCCTTATTTTTTTTTAGTGGACTCTTTAGGATTTTCTTTTTTTTTAGTTTAATGTATTTTAATAGCAAACTTACAAGAATAATTCAGAAGACAGACAGCATTAAAAACACGTACTTGCATGTAAGATAACTCAAAAAGTATAGTGAATGGATGGAATCTACTGATCTACTGTATGATAAAAATGCTACAAGCACCATTTAGTTGCTGTCAATAAGAAATTTACTCATTTAGAAAAACCCCAAATGCTGGCATTGTTCAGAAAAATTTAACAGGTTTATTTATAATTGTTACAAAGTTGAACAGCTGACATTTGTTCGCTGACATATTTTAACTTGCATTAATACTTTAAATCTCCACATTTATATTAAAAATTCTCCCACAAATGAAAATAGAAAAACTGCCAATACCTGGCTATTGTCCCCTTTTTTTCTACTTGCAATCTTAAATTTAGCTACCTTTTGACTCTGTGGAAACAAGAAATATCTAATATTTAGATATATCAATAACAGGAATAAAAGTTTTTTTTTTTTTTGAGAATGAAATGATTCCCATCATAGTAGATTCTTAAGCACATTTTCCATGTATGCCACTTGCTACCTGGATGACTTTTGGCATAGCTGTTACATGTTTGGTATGGATAGCACACAGTTTGGTGACTTCAGAAAGGCCACTCAGGTAGGCCTCACTTGCTTCCTACAAAGTACCAATAGCTGTGCTCTGGAAATGCAGATCTTTTTTGAAGTCCTGAGCGATTTCTCAGACCACATGCTGGCAGAGGAGTTTGCAGTCACAAGTTCATTGGAATTCTGGTAACTAATTTCATGGAGCGCCTGTAACTATGAGATTTCTTCACCCTTCCAGTAGAGAGTGCCCTCTTGCTGGCAGCTTTTGTAGTGAGTTGCTTCCTGGGTGCTTTACCCACCACCAGCTGATCTGCAGGCAGTCCTCTTTGTATAAGCCATGTTATAGAGACTGCCTTTCTCACCTTTTTCTTCTTCTTCTGGAGTTTGGTGGTCTAGAGGCATTAGAAAGCAACAGCCTCTCAACAGTGAATGTCATTGAACTCCTAAAGCCCAGGTTCGGGGCATCGGGCATCAATGAGGTAGTGATCCAGAGAAGGTGACGCCTGGCTTGAGGGCATTTTGGGCTCCAGTGGAGCATCAGCATTTTCTACAGAAAATATTATGTCATTTCCAAATAGAGACAGTTTTATTTCTTTCTTTCTTAAATAAATGACTTTTATTTCATTTTTCTGCCTAATTACTCTGCATAGAACCTCTAGTACATTGATGAATAAAAGTGGATAATTTTTCTGCTTAATTGCTCTGGGTAGAACTTCCAGTGCAATGATGAATAAAAGTAGAGAGAGTGAAAATCCTTGTCTTGTTCTTGATTTTAGGGAGAAAGCATTCAGTCTTTTATGATTAGGTATAATGGTAGGTGTACGTTTTCATAGATTTATTAGATTGAAGTTCCCATCTATTTTTAAAATTGTTTTATTCTATTATCCCATCTAAATATTTTCAAATGCTTTTAATGCTTCTATTGAGATAGAAGATAAATATTTTTTTTGCGCTTTATTTTATTGATAATGGTATATTACAATAACGATTTTTGGATGTTAAACCACTCTTACTTTCCTGGGATAAATTCCATTTGGTTCATAGTATACAATCCTTTTTATATATTTCTGGATATGGTTTTCTAGTATGTTGATGATGAGTTTTGTATCTATATTCATAAGAGATATTGATCTACATATTTCCTTTCTTTTGATGTCTGCTTTTGGTATCGGGGTAATACTGTCTTCATGGAATGAATTGGGAACTGTTTCCTCCTTCTGTATTTGTGAAAAATTGGTATTAATTCTTCTTTAAACATCTGGTCCAATTACATTTAGCCCCCTTTGCAGGAGTAATTTATGAAGCCAGTCTTTGAAGTTTGTTTTGACTCTAGTTTATGAATGGGATGCTGGACAGTAGCAGTAGTCTTCTTGGCTTGCCTCCCTCAGCGTGGAAACTTTGCCCTATGAAACAGCTGAAGCAAAGGCAATTGGGGACCCACTATTCTCAGCCTACCACACCTGAAGAAGAGCCTTTGCCCCACAAGTGGGAACTTGATGTAGAAAGGGGGCCCCTGATCTCTTTCTGCACATACCTGGAATTTAGCCTCTGCAACCTGGAGCTAGAGATGAGGAGAATTACTGGAAGCCTGTCCTTCTAAAGGGAACTCTATATGGGAGGGAACTCTATAAACTTTGGGAGCTAATGGGAAAGAAAGCCCTAAGCTCTATCTTCTCAGCCATACTTGCCCACTGTGGAGATTCCATCATGCTGAGCTGGGAAGAGGGGTGAGTGAGGGAGTAGTTTGTTGCTAACGTGCCACAGACAATCATTGTTCTTTCTGAGTCTTAGTAAATTTTCTTAAATAAATGTTTTTTCATGTTTTGTTTGTCTTTAGACAACTTCCAAATACTTTATGTTTGTTGTCTTTTTAAATAATTTTCACTAGTTATGGTTGTTTTTTGAAGAGTGGTTTCATGGAGCTCCTCATACTGTCGTTCTGGATATACTTTGAATCCCTAGATTAGAATTTTGGTCACTACTGAAATTCCTGATCAAAAAAAAAAAAAAAAAACTGGTTTCTGAACAATTCTTATAAGGAACCAATTTGGGAAAGCCATGGACAAAATGGCCTCCTATGTTCTTTCTCATATTAAGTTTCCATATTTTTAAGGCATATCTCTTAAAATTCAGGATATATCAGTTAGCAGTATAATCAAGGGCTCAGGTATATAAATAAATATGTGAATAAATAAATACATATTTATCACTCTCCACCTCCAACACTCTCACACTTTTATGGGCACTAACTCCACCACTTGTTCTCCTTCTGTTGTCCCCCACACTTCTCCCTCTGTAAGGTACGCCCCACCCCAGAGTAGAACAGGACAGTAAGAGTTGGTCTTTGGACTATGGAATAGGGATTCAAGTTTAAATAGGTCAAATATACCTTACAGGGGTGAAATGTGTAATGGGAATTAGAGAATTAGGGAACCAGACAAATTGAAGAAGATGTGTCACTCTTTAAAGGGAGTCACCAGCTGATTGTTTCCACATGAACTTGCCTGTCATTGTTGTCCAATCTTTTCAATCTTCAAAAGGAGCAAAAATCTAGATTTATTTTATATGTGAAAGCTCCCAAATTTTTAACTGCTGACAACTAATTTTAAAAAACAAATCAACCCTGCAGATCAAGCAAAACCTGACTGTCATCTATATCTGGCCATCTGACAAATTAGTATCCACTTTAATAACCTGTCCTCCCAAAAGGATGTAAATCTGCCCTCAAACTGCAATGGTTTATTTAATCTTTTAGGGACTGATATCTTTTGACATCAGCTCATTGGCACTGGTGGTCTTTTAAGCTGAGATCCCCCTGTGTTGGGGAATGTGGCAAAATCTTCTAAATTGGAATGTGAAGCTATTCAGCATTCAATGATTCTCACCTAAATCTCTTATAACTCAGGTTGTTATATCTTTGATTACAATATGAAAAAAATCTTCTAATTTTATGACATTATCCTACTTTAATTGTAAAGTCATTCATGATGCACCTGGTTTAATTTTTGTGGATACAATACTTGATTGAAAATAGAGCCAAAGCTGGGCATCAGTTTTTTGGTCAAAACTTTCCCACTCCACTGTTGCCTTGTGTTTGTTCTGAATGAAGCAGTTAATAGGCATTTTTTTTCACAGTTCTTTGGGGATGCAATGTAAGAATTTATTATTATTAGCTGTTACAAGAGAAACATGTAATTCTGAACTAATGACCTGATAGGTAAAGGGATAAATAGCTGCAATATAAAAAACAGTTCCCAAGGACATAATTATGTTATTACTAGCAAACAGAGAGTTTCTGGTTCATTAAGTAGGAAAGGCAAAAAAAAAGTGTAAAAGATAAAGGTGAAAATTTAATTTTCTCACTTGTTCATATATTTCCCCCCCCGACCAATAAAAACAAGAGGGAGGTTTTTTACGCTAAATGAAAATATAAACGATGAAGACTTTCTTAAATTCAGGGCCATGTGTCTGTCCTCAAGTGTTTTATTATGTGGAGTTTGACCTTTATTTAAAGAGGGTCTCTGTTCGATGATAATTGATGGTGCTTTGAGTGAGAGTTTATGACGGTGCTTCTACTTGTTGAAAATATTTTCCTTAAGGTGAGGATGCTTTTCTTTTAACTTTTGTCCTAGCTTAACCTTTGAAAATACCATGTCAGTTTAGTTGCATTTATAGATTTAATTAACATGTTGTGGGCTTTCTTTCAGGTCATTAATAAAGATATGAGGTATGATCAGACTTATTTCTAATCCTGATAATACACCAGCTTGTTTAATTTAATTAATCATTCATTCTTCCTTTTTGTTCTCTTGGTTTTTTGACTGGTTTGATTATCATAATTCAAACCCATTAAAATTTTAAAATGTTCTTTATATAAAGAATTATCCTGATTATATAACAGGGATTACTTTGAGGTGCTATTACAAAACAGTGATGTTTCATTTTTGTTTACTCAAGCATACCCCATCTGCTGGACTTCACTGGGTTCTTACGAGGTCAGGCCCAGTGGTGAGACATGGCCTGGGTACAGGTACTAATGCTCCCTTTAATAATATTCCAAGAGAATTAGCCTAACATGACTTCCAGAATTAAGGATGCTTGGAAGTTCAGTAAAGTTGAGGCATTGAAGAACAGGGAGTTATTGCTCTGAATTTTCTTGCTATCTTGCTTCTAGAAGGCCATTCTATTTGTTGCCATCCAGGAAACACCTGGACAGCTGATATGCAGTATGAACTCTCTTCTTAAGTGTCATAATTGAGCTTTCCTGTGAGCTTTGTAGATCCTAGAATATTAAATTTTTATATGCAGCCACCTATCATCTACATTTTAACTTTGTATTATTATCTGGTTGAATAAATACACCATGAAGTATACCCTCCATTATCTATTTTTAAATATTTATAATTTCAGCTTATATATGACCTAGTCAAGCTAAATAGTTATATTCCTTTATATTTGAGGGAGGTAATATAGTATTATGCATAAAAGCCAGACTGTCTACATCTCTTGCTGGCTGTAGTATGACCTTGGACAAATTAATGAACCTCTCAGTTTTCCTATATTTAAAATAGAAATGATAATAAAAGCACAATCCTATTAATTTGAATGTTGTGAACATTAAATATGTTAATATGAGTGGAGCTCTTAGAACTTTGCCTGAAAGAGAATGAGCATCCTATGGAAGTAATTATTATTGTGCCTCCTTCTAACCTCCTCTTTTCCCTAAGTCAATTCAAAGTTCATCCTTCTCTGGCCTCTGACACCTGTTTGTCAGTTGTATCTCTGCTAATCCAACTTTTGTCCATGTAATATTTTAGGCTTTTAAAAGAGGTATGACACACCATTCTGTTGTCCTTAGGACCTAAGTAATTTTTGTCCCATACTAAATGGGAAAAATAACTCATTAGAAGTTACAATCAGGCAAGTTTTGATCTACTATTATCATTTTCAGTTTACTATATGGTTTGATAATTTTAATGGAATCATAACATGGTAAAAATCTTCAGAAGACATTCAGTCATTCATTCACTATTTATTTAGAGATGGAGTCTCACTCTGTGAGACTGGGCTCAAGTGATCCTTGAGCTCAAGTGATCCTCTTGCTTCAGCCTCCTGAGTAGCTGGAACTAGAGGCACATACCAGCAGGCCTGGTTTAGAAGTCCATTTTGATACATCTCTATACAAATGCAAAATTGACTCTATTCAATATTTTTATTTTTAAAAATTTTTACTTTCCTTTTTTATTTTTAAACTGATAAATAAAATTATATATGTTTACCATGTACAACATAATGTTTTGAAGTGTGTGTACATTGTAGAAAGATGAAATCTAGCTAATTAACATATATATTGCCCTAAGTAGTTATTTTTGTGGTGAGAACACTTTATGTCCACTGTCAGCATTTTTCAAGAATACTACATAATAGTATTAACTATTGTCATCATGTTAATACTGGATCTCTTGAATTTATTCCTCTTATCTAACTGAAATTTTGTATCCTTGGACCAACATCTCTCCCAAACACCCCAGCCACTGGTAATCACCATTCTACTCTCTACTTCTATGAGATCAACTTTTTAGACTCCATATATGAATGAGATCATGTGGTATTTGTCTTTCTCTGCCTAGCTTATTTCACTTAACATAATGTCCTGCAGGCTCATCCATGTTGTCATAAATGACCTTAATTATTGGAAGTCAGATGACATCACACCTTCACTGTGACTGCAGAGGATAGACGTGTGCACATTCAATATGGATTTTTATCAAGGTGTTAGTAACAAATGACTCAATGAATATACAATGCATACTTGGTGATTTTGGGGGTGAATGATATTCATGAGTGTTATGACCTTCTGAAATGAGGACAATCAGGATGAATTAGAGAGGATCAAAACACTATTATACTGAGTTCCATGTATGCCTTTAGATTTTAGTACTACGTAAGGTGATAAGGGTTTTGAGAAAAAAAAAGAATAAATTTTAACAATGCTGAGTTCTGAGAGGTTGTGTTGTGACAGGCCTCTTCTGTTTTATTTTTTTGTTGTTTTTGCTTTGTTTTTTAAGTGACACTTTGCCTTCCTCTCAGATAAAGTTTTCGCTTTTTATCGTTGAAGCTATGTAGTCATTTGCACGGAAAAAGATAATTTGCTGTTTGGCTGACGCAGTAATAAAATTGCCTGATGGTAACTTTTCAGCTTTCCCTTCACTCTGTTTCTTTTCTCCTCCTACCTCCATTATGACCGACTTGCTCTTTCTGCTGAAGCCTCCAGTGATGAGTAAGGCAGCTCATCTTTGCTGTACATTAGGTGGCGGTTCCTTTTCATCCTCCCAGAGGAGAAACTCTGAAAATCTCTTTAAGTGGTTTACTACTATAGGGAGAATAAAAATGTATAAGTATATCAGGTTTGAATTTAATGAAGAGAGCTTTTATAGGTGTATTCTCATTTCCACAGAACTTGAAGCTATTCCACTGTTGTTGTTGGCCAAATATATCAAATTCATGTTGAACCTAATCCTCAAAATCCAAGGATAAACACGACAATAAAGCCAATGCTTGTAAGAAATAGAAAAGAACAATAATGTTTCAATGGCAATGCTTGCAAAGTAGGGAAAAAAATGTTGATTTGAATGAAAATCTTCCCCTTTTCTGTCACCTACTTTCCTTCAGTAAGTTTGAGAACAACAGAAATAATTCTCCAGAACATTCCTTGTAAACACTAACCAAAAGATAGAGTGGCCAAACTGAAGCCACAAGTCTCTGTATATTCTTGACAATGCTTGGGGTAAATTTAGGATAACATTTCACCTTGCAGGAGGGCGTAGTACCTAAATGTTGCTGGGATTATTTGAGATTTATGGGCTGGCATCCTGCTTCATCTTGTCCCTCTATAGCAGACTTATTAAAGTGTTTGGTAATTCACAATGGCTTTTAAATGTGTTTAAGGCTTTTCTATGAGTTTAAGGAAAATGATTCTGTTTTTATATCATCCTGATAGAGATCCTCATTGATGTGTTGTAAAATACAAAGGGGATTTCTGGTCAATAGAGGGCAGATATACCCGGGCAAGTCTCACTCACCCACATGGGTTCACAATCTGTGAAGGATTTACTGCTGTGGCTTCTTTACCACTCAGTCACTTCTCAGCCTCCAGTGGTCTGGCTCTCATCGCCAACAGTCCATTGAAACTACCTGGCAAAGGCAAATATCCCAAATCCAATAAACACTTTTCCCAGTGCTTATCTAACTGCATCTCCTTGCTGCATTGGCATTATTGATCTTTCTTTCATTCTTGGAACTTTATTTCCTCTGATAGCACTATCTCCTGTTTTTCCTTCTACCACTTTGATTAATGCTTGTTGGATCTCCCCTCGTGGATGACTCATATTTTTGCAACAGATCCAAACAGAAGTCAGCTTCTCTGCTCCCTATTTTGCACCCTGACCAGTACTGCTTTTCTCATGTATTTCATACCTCAATTATTTGCATTCCCATGTATGAAGGTAGCCTGAAAGCCATAAACATAAGAGGAGGTTTCTTAGATTCCTACAGCTTGCTGCCTTTATATTAATTGTCCAATTTTATATATTAAACATCTTTTTTAATTCTATCCACTCTTGCACAATTCTGTTAATGCCACACAACATAAGGACTCACTTGTCACAGATTTTTTTTTTTTGCCTTCTATCATATCCACCTTACAAACTTAAAAAAGACACATCTGGCCATGCTGTTCTCCTATACCCTTGACTGGCTTCCCATTGTCCCTAGAATAAAATATAAGCTCTTAGCATGACATGTAAGTCCTCCAGGATTTAGCCATTGACTACCACTTCAGCTTCATTTCCCCATATTCTTTGCTTTCAATCTGTACCCTAATAATACTTTAGAGTTTGTTATCCATACATACTATGCTGTTCATCCCTGTATCTTTTTTTCTAAATATGTTATGTGCTTGGGGTGCTCCATGTTCTCTTTTTCTCCTTGTTCATATACCTGCTTTATCTTTCAGGGAGTCTACTCAAGCACCATTATCCTAGAAAGCCTTACTTGGATGATTGAATTAGATAACTCTCTTCTTGTATTTTCTTAGCATTTCAGGTATATTGCACTTAGTGTATACTTAAACTGCTTGTTCATGATCTTTTTTTTTGAGTCCTGAGAAGCAAAGACTTAGATTGGGTATTATTAATTTTTGTTTTCCTACAATTTAGCATAATAGCTAGGTATGAACATGGCAATGCTAAAAAAGTAAACTGGTAAAAATAACAGAAACCTTTTTGAGTATCATGAGAAAAAATGGAGAACACATTGGGTGGAACATTTTGCGTTAAGCTGTATACAGATGTATGTGTGCACATATGTATATATTTCCCTCTATGTATTTAATATCATAATGTATCATGGCATTTTGTTTGGTTTTTAGTATAGATCCTTTCTACAGTTCTGGATTTAGTACTAATAAGTAAGTAAAGGAACTATTCACAGATGGGTGAGGCTGCTATAAAAAGAGAATGGATTTCAAGAGAAAAGTGGTTCTAGAGTGACTTACTGCGATCATAATTTACATATGATTTATATATCAATTTACTCAAATATTCCATTGAAATGAGATAATTTTTCAATTAAAAGAGTCATAAAAATTGTCTAATTCACCATCCCATCCGACTGGTGATTTTGCCAAACACAGAACCTGGAATATATTTAATAATAAATTTTAATTTTTTCCTTCCTTTTGCATATAAAGAAAATAAAATAGTAATATTAGCTTGAAATAAAGAAACCAAAATGCCTTGGCCTTGGATCACATAGTTTCTTGCAGGCAGAAGTAAACAACCAAAGTGCTTCTGATTTTCAGTATGCCTGTCTTTTATATCATATTTTAATTTCAACATTAAGAAAACCAAATGTGAGTACTTTTCTTTCTTATAAATATAGATTCTAGGGTATATTCGCATTGATGACCCCCAATATTGGCTGCTTCAACCACAAATTCCATTATTCTGCTAGGGCTATGGAAGTTTGTCTTTCATCTGCTAATATGTCATTTAAGGCATCATATGTAGTTTGAGGTGCTACTTATTTTTAGGAAATCGTTCCTTCTGATGTGTTTTTGTTACGTAAATATTATTGGCACACCCAACATTTATTTTTGAAACAGGTTGATGACAGAATAAAGGAAGAGAATAGTGACTCTCATCAGATATTAAACCGAGGAGAACATAGTGTTAAACTTTATTATTCTAATGACAAAAACTTGAAAAGTTTACAAGGACGTATTTAGAATACAGGGAAGTATCTATTGTCCTAGTTGTTGGCGTAATTGAAGGGATTTAAAGAAAAGTGAGAGATACTATTTAATAATTAATAAGATTATAGCTAAACTGTATCGTGAACACCTTGTGTCACAGGCTAAGAAATGCGTTAGTGAGCCTGGAGAGAGAGCCATTTGCGGTTTTGGAGTTAGGGATCACATAGTGAAAGGAGTGTGTTATGAAGGAGAGCGTGGCTAGGAGAGATTGGATGTTTTCCCTGATCTTTTCTTGTGCCATTCCAATGTCCTTTATGAAACTTTGCTTGTTTACTGCTACTCCAGCAGAGTAATAAGCAGTTTTCATAACTTTTGTATTCTCTTTCTCCCTCTCAGGTATATGATTTGACTTTCATGATTCTGTCGGCCTGCTTAGCTGCTCTCTATGTGTTTTTCTATTCCTATGTGACCTTTTTGAACAGTACCTTTTCGTGTTGTCAAGATAGATTCTAAGATGTCTGTAACAAGTGATTATATGAAGATGTCAAGAACAGCACTCAATGACCAATAAATCATTAAAACGTCATACATCGAACATGTTGTGTGCCTCAGTTGGAAATTTGTTTCAAACTGCATTTTAAAAGACATGATAGGATTCAATGCTATTAAATATAGGATGAAGAGGAACTAGAGAATTGATGTGGTTTTATCATATTTTTCTTAATAAGTAAAAATAAATTCTACATAGAAAATACTATTTTTATTCCATTCTGAAAGGCTTATGATTAGAAATTTTTCAGTGTCCATAGGTACATTAATTAGTAAGCACAATCAAATGCCTCAGCCTTTCTCATTCTGAGATTGATTGCTCCTGCTTCTCAGGTTTTTCAGAGACACTCCCGGACCATTTCAGCAACCTCTCTTGCTTCCTTCCTTATAGCTGCATATAATTTCTTCCATAACTTGTATTTCAAAGCTGCCCTGTCGAACATGTATTTCTGTTGCTTTGCTGAGTTCATGTCAGGTAGAAGTATGCTCTATGGAAAATAATTAACTGTTACCAAATATATTTATCTTAAGCTTATAAAGAAAGGGTTCTGAGGGTTTTCCAGTGATTTATTTCAAACTCTAACTCAACTCATGATTGACTCTTTCTAGATCAGAGGTTGCAAATGGACAAGCTATAGGCCAAATAACAGCTCAAAGATATATTTTATTTGATCTTTAAGGCGTTATGAAACCTTTGAATTAATTGTCAATGTTTTACAGTTGGGAGATTTCACATAAAAATCCAGATTACTAGCTTTCTTTATGTTTTCCCTCTAGATATCTTAAAATGTTAGAATATCTGGCAACACTGGACCTGCCTTCCCACAGGGTCACTGGTTGTCAAAGGTGAAGCTTTTAGAATGTGAGCTCTTCAGGTATTGGCAGGTGCAAAGCACTATTTCATCCCCCCGATTTCATCGCCATTTGTATTTTTTTCTTCTTCCAGTAGACTTCTAAATTGATCTAGGATCTAGAACAGTGCTTCTCAAGTTTTAATTTTTATATGAACCACCTGGAGTCTTGTTAAAATCCAGATATTGATTCAGTGATGGATGGGGCCTGATTCTGCATTTCTGACAGGCCCCCAGTCATGTCAATGTTGCCATCCCAGAACATTTTGGGTGGTGTGGAAAGGTTCTAGACCAGGAGTGCTTAGTGTGTGATTCCTGACCAGAAGCATCAGTATCTACTGAATCATGAACTCGGGAGGTGGTGCCCAGCAATCTGTTTTATGAAACTCTTCTGGTCATTCTGATACACACTAACATTTGAGAACTATCATCCTAGTCTATCTTGGTAGGAATGCTGTTTCTAAAATCACCTAAGTGGAAGGTTTTCAACCCTGGCTGTATATTCAAAATCATGTGGAGAACTTTCAAGAAAGATTGATGCTTGAGCTGTATCCCTGGAGACTCAGAGAGAATTGGTCTGGAGTGGGGCCTAGGCATCAGTATTTCTAAAAGCTTCTCAATTGATTCCAACGTACAGCACAGCTGAGAACTATGCTCGGTAAAGAGACTTTCTTGGCACATTACCTGAATGTTCAATAACTCTCTTGTCAGAGAAATTTATAACTGTAACACTTCTAACCTAAGTCCATTTGTTTTTTGCTATATCCTCTGCAAAGAAAGAAGTAGCTGATTTCCCATCGTGTTCTTAATGATTACTGGGTCCTTTAATCAAAAATGGTGTTTCATAAATCATCTCTTCACAAGTGTGTGTTTGTTATTTTGAAAGCCTGCCTCACTATCTCCTTGCAGAGTGCATTATATTTGTCTGCTTTATGAATTAGGAAACACTTCTTGCTAATTCTGTTGACATAACCTAATAGATTGAGTTGTGCATTGCACAACTGTAGAAGGGTGCTGTTCATGTTTGTAGCTATCATATATTTGTGTATTAAGACTGCTTTCTGGTAGATGGCATTACAGTGCCTCAAGTAAGAGGTGGCTTTTTCTAAATTATATAATGGCTTCATCTGGGCTAGCAATAGGGCTCTCTCTATTTAACAAATAAAATTGCTATAAATTCATATAAAACAAATTTACCTCAGCTGAAAAACATTCTAAGCAATCAGTTGTTTGACAAATAAGCATTGTTTCTGTTTAGTATCAGTGTTAAGCTGTTAATATGCATTAATTAACTAATAGATTGGTAAACTTACAGTGGTAGTGATCCAGTAAAACTTATTTGAAGACCAGATATTAATACCTAATTTATTTGACTATTTTAGAACTATTTTTAAAAGTTGTATCCATTATGTACTAGGTTCTGAATTATGACATCATTACAAAATAACACTATTGCTAAAGCATTTTAGAGTATGCAAAGTGCTATTACAGGTTAGTCCAGTGATTTGAACCAAAGCATTGTAGAAAGCAATTTAGGAAAGAAAAAGAGACATATTATCACTAGTCATTTTGTTTGCCTTTGGAGGTAATGGAAAATTTTTATTTTTACTTTTTTTTGGTTGTATATAGAAGAGGCAACAGAATAACTTAAGCTAACTCTGCAAATAGAATGGATCCTTTGCCTTTGGGCTTAAAGTGTAAGTGACTGGCTTGTAATGCCACTTTACCACCTGCTGTTAAATTCAGTCAGAGTGGAAATGAAACATTTGTGTATTGTAGCAGTCAGTGCTGTGCCATATATATTTTCTTAATTTGAGAATGTCAACAGAGTGGTTTGCATTTGATCCAGTTTCCTCTTTTCCTGTAAGGTTTAAAATTCAAGAGTTCTTGTTAAAAGGTGTGTTTGTGTATGGGGAGCACATTTTGATTTTTTCATTACCATCAGATAGTGTACCATAAGAAGGAATGCAGTCCTCAGTAGCCAACAAAATCATGTTTAAAATAAAGATCTAACTACATTTTTGCATGAATCTGTTGGCACTTAAAGGAATTTTGAACAAGTTTACTCAGAGTCTTACCTTTTATATTAATAATACAATTCTATAAAAGGAGATGGAATATTTGTGGAAATCAACACTGGTAATCCATAATAAACCCGAAAATGTTGTTTATTTTATGTCTTCTTAGATATTAGCAGAAGTCCCTGTGATCTGAAATTTTAACCTTTTTTTCTGGCATTGCAGACACACTGCCTCTATAATTTTTTTTTTCTTCAAAAAGCTTTTGAAAACAATAGACTTTAGTTCAGACTGCATCATCAGGAATAAAAGGATAGACAGAGGGAGGCATGATCTTTTTAGTATCTCACAGCTCTGGGTGCTAATCCTTGTTATTTTTGATTTATTATTCATCTTCTAATTGAGTCCCTTTTTTATTAACATAAAAATAGAACAGGATGCAGCCTAGAGCAGAGATTACCAGTAGGGATTCTGAAGCTAGGCAGCCTAGCTTTTAACTATTGGATGGAATTTAAAGACATACGTGGTATTATGGGAAGGAATCTTCATTATCACTTTTCATTACTAGCAAAAAAAGGGGTTTTTGAGGTTAACACTATGAAAACTTTTTTTTCTATTTGTAATATAAAAATGCTTTTTGTCTTTTCCTCCTTTTATCTTCCCTCCTCTTCCTTGCTTTCTCCCTCTGGTTCCTTGGATTCACAATCTTGGCTAATGGAACACCTGAGACCTCAATCATTCCCCATTCAGCTACGTAGCAATGGTCTTTGTTTCCTAGGTGGGTTTCTTATCTGCATTTAGTATTTAATTAATTACCAAGTCCTGTTCATTTCCACCTCTGAATCAACTTCTATATTTTACTTAGGATTCTATTGTCTGTTACTTGGACTGCTACAACATCTGCTTCTATTCTCCATTTGAAGCAGTGATTTTAAACCCTCATTGCACTTTAGAGCCATTTAAAGAACGAGGAGGGCTAGGCCTCATCTTAGAACAATTCAGAATCTCTGGAAGTGAATGCCAGACATCAATTTTAAAAATTATTTAAGTATTTTAGTTGACAATTAAAAATGGTATATATCACATCTGACATGATGTTTTAAAATATGTGTACACTGTGAATTGGCTAACTCAAGCTATTAACACGTGCATTACTTTACATGCTATTACTTTCTAGCAATTTTCAAAAATACAATACATTGTTAATAACTATGGTCACCACTTTGTACAATAGATTTCTTAAACTTATTCTTCCTATCTCACTGAAATTTTGTACTCTTTGACCAATTATCTCCACAATGTCCTCCCACTCCCAGCCTCTGGTAATCATCATTCTATTCTCTGCATGTATGAGTTCAAATTTTTTAGATTTCATGTATGAGTGAGATCATGCAGTATTTGTCTTTCTGTGCCTGGCTTAATATCTTCCAGATTCATCCATGTTTTAACAAATGACGGGATTTCCTTCTTTCTTGAGGCTGAATAGTAGGCCATTATGTATAGATACAACATTTTTTTTTTTTTTTTGAGACAGGGTCTCACTCTGTCACTTAGGCCAGAGTACAGTGGCATCATCATAGCTCACTGCAGCCTAGAACTCCTGGGCTCAAGCAATCCTCCTGCCTCAACCTTCCCAGTGGCTAAGACTACAAGTAGGCACCACCATGCTAGGCTAATTTTTAAAAATTTTTGTAGATAGAGGTCTTGCCATGTTGCCCAGGCTAGAACATTTTCTTTGATGGAAACTTAGATTGATTCCATATTTTGGCTATTGTGAGTAATGCTGCATAGAACATGGGAGTGCAGCTATGTCTTTGACATGTTGATTTCATTTCCTTTGTTTATATACTAAGAAGTATATTAATTAATTTTTTGAGGAAACTCCATACTGTTTTCATAATGGCTGTACTAATTTACATTTCCACTAACAGTGTGCAAGGGTTCCTGTTTCTCCACACCCTGTCCAGTGCTTATTTTTCGTCTTTTTGAATATCCATTCTAACAGGTGGGAGATGGTATCTCATTTGTATTTGTATTTCCCTGATAATTAGTGATGTTGAGCATTTTTTCATATACCTTTTGACCATTTATATGTCTTCTTTTGAGAATGTCTATCCTAGTTTTAAGTCATATTATTTATTTTTATTATTTTTTTGGTATTGAGTTGTTTGAATTCCTTATATATTTTGGCTATTAACCCCCAAATAGTTTGCAAATATTTTCTCCCCTTCTGTAGGTTGTCTCTTCACTCTGTTGATTGTTTCCTCTGCTATTCAGAATCTTTTTAGTTTGCTATAATCCCATTTGTTTATTTTTGTTTTTGCTGCTGGTGCTTTTGGAGTCACATCCAAAAAAATCATTGCCTAGAGCAATGTCAAAGAGATTTTCTCCTATGTTTTTTTCAAGCAGTTTTAAAGTTTCAGATCTTATGTTTAAGTCTTTAATCTATTATGAGTTGATTTTTGTATGTCATGTGAGATTAGAGTCTAATTTTATTCTTCTGCCTATAGATGTCCAGTTTTCCTAACGTCATCTATTCAAGAGACTGTCCTTTCTTTATTATGTGTTCTTAGCATATTTGTCAAAAATCAACTGACCAAAAATACATGGATTTATTTTTGGGCTCCCTATTTTATTCCATTGGTCTATGCCTATTTTTATGCCAATACTATACTGTTTTGATTACTATGGCTTTGGTGTAGATTTTCAAATTGGTAGTGTGATACCTCTGGCTTTTTGTTGTTGTTCAAGATTGTTTTGGATATTTGGGTTTTCTGTATTTTCATACAAATTTCGGGATTATTTTTTCTATTTCTGTGAAAAAACTAATTTGGTAGGGATTGTATTGTATTTGTAGATTGCTTTGCCTAATATTAACATTTTAACAACATTAATTCTTCCAATACATGAATATAGATATTTTCCATTTATTTGCATCTTTTTATATTTATTTTGCCAATGTTTTATAGTTTTCATTGTACAGGTTTTTCGCTGCCGTGGTTAAATTTATTCTCAAGTATTTTTTTTTTTGTAGCTGTTATAAATCGGATTATTTACTTGATTCTTTTTAAATTTATTGTTAGTATATGGAAACACTATTGATTTTTGTATATTGATTTTGTATCCTATAGGTTTACTGAATTCATTTATTAGTTCTAACAGGTTTGTTTTGGTGAAGTCTTTAGAGTTTTCTATCTGTAAGATCATGTCCTCTGCAAACAGGAAAAATTTAACTTCTTTTCTGATTTGGGTGCTTTTTATTTCTTTCTCTTGCTTAATTTCTCTGGCTAAGACTTTCAGTACTATGTTTACTAATAGTGGCAAAAGTGGGCATCCTTGTCTGCTTCTGGATCTTAAAGGAAAGGCTTTCAACGTTTTGCTGTTGAGTATAAAGTTAGCTGTGGGTTTGTCATATTTGACCTTTATTGTGTTGAGGAACATTCCTTCTATACTTGACTTGCTGAGAGCTTTTGTCATGAAGAGATGTTGAATTTTGTCAAATATTTTTACTGCATCTATTGAGATGATCATAGGTTTTTGTTTTTCACCCCGTTAATGTGGTGTATCACATTTATAGAATTGCATATGTTGAACCATCCTTTCATCCCTGGGATAAATCCCACTTGATCATGTGAATGATCCTTTTAAGGTACTGTTGAATTTAGTTTGCTTGTATTTTGTTGAGATTTTTTGTATCTGTGTTCATCAACGGTATTGACCTATAATTTTCTTTGCTTGTTATGTCCTTATCTGACTTTGGTAGCAGAATAATGCTGACCTCATAAAATGAGTTCAGAAATATTCCATTTTCTTCAATTTTTAAGAAGAGTTTGAGAAAAATCAATATTAGTTTTTTAAATATTCGGTAGAATTCAGCAGTAAAGCCATCAGTTCTTGTACTTTTCTTTGGTGGAAGACTCTTTATTACCAATTCAATCTCCTCACTCATTATTTGTCTGTTCAGATTTTCTGTTTCTTCATGATTCGGTCTTGAGTAGGTATCTGTTTCTTCCAGGCTATTTAGCTTTTTGGCATAGTAATTCATAGTAGCCTCTTATGATCGTTTATTTTTGTGGTATCAGTAATAATGTCTTCTCTTTTACTTCTGATTTTATTGATTTGAGTTCTCTTTTTTTTCTTTTTAATCTAGCTAAAGGTTTGGCTATTTTATTTAGAAGAATACAACTCTTAGTTTCCTTGATCATTTCTCTTGATTTTCTAGTTTCTATTGAATTTATTTCTGCTCTGATCATTATTATTTCCATTTTTGTGCTAATTTTGGGCTTATGTTGTTCTTTTCTATTTTCTTCAGGTGAAATATTAGGTTGTTTATTTATGATCTTTCTCTTTTTTTGGTGTAAACATTTATTGCTATAAACTTCCCTCTTAGAACTGCTTTTGCTGCAGCCAATAAATTTTAATATATTGTGTTCCCATCTTCATTTTTAAGATATTTTAAATGTTTCACTTTTAACTTTTCCTTTGAGCAATTGGTTGTTCAATAGCATGTTTTGTAATTTCCCTGTATTTGTGAATTTTCTAAAGTTCCTCCTGTTATTGATTTTTAGTTTCATGCTATTATAGCCAGAAAAGATATTTAATATGATTTTAATCTTCATAAATTTGTTAAGACTTGCTTTGTGGCCTAATGTATGTTCTATCCTGGAGAATATTTCATGTGCACTTGAGAAGAATGTGTATTCTGCTGCTATTAAATGCAGTGTTCTGTATATGTCTGTTAGGTCCATCTGGTCTGAAATGTAGTTTACCTTCAATGTTTCTTTATTAATTTTCTGTCTGGGTAATGAATCTATTACTGAAAATGGAACATTGAAGCTCCCTAGTATTATTGTGTTACAGTCTATTTCCATTCAGATTTATTAATATTTATTTTATATATATATGCTCTAATGTTGAATACATACATATTTATGATTGTTATTTCCTTTTGAATTGATCCCTTTATCATTATATAATGACCTTCTTTGTCTTGTATTACAGTTTAACTTAAAACCTATTTTATATGATATAAGCATAGCTATCCCTTCCCCTTCTCTCTTTTGTTTCCATTTGCATGCAATATATTTTTCTATCTCTTCATTTTTGATCTATGTGTATCCTTAAAGGTAAAGTGTCTCTTGTACTCGTATTGTTGGATCTGTTTTTTAAAATTCATTTAACTATTCTATATTTTTTGATTGGAGAATTTAATCCATTTATATTAAAGATAATTACTGATAGGTAATGACTTAATACTGTCATTTTGTTAATTTTTTCTGGTTTTTTTTAGATCCTTTGTTTCTTTTTTCCTTTCTTGCTTTCCCCTTATGATTTGATTATTTTCTCTATTAGTATGTTTTGATTCATTACTTTTTATCTTTTCTGTACCTACTATAGATTTTTTGATTTGTAGTTTCCATGAGATTTACACAAAATAACTTATAGTTATAACAGGCTATTTAAACTTATAACAACTTAACTTTGATTGTATAAAAAAACTCAACATTTTTACTCCACCACCCCAATTTTATGTTTTTCATGTCACAATTTATATTACTTTATATTGTGTATTCTTTAACAAGTTATTTAGCTATTATTATTTTTAATAGTCTGTCTTTTAATCTCCATACTAAAGATATAAGTGATTTATATTCCATCATTACAGTATTATTCTCAATTTCACTGTGTACTTACGTTTACGAGTGAGTTTTATGGTTTCATATGTTTTTATGTTTTCATGTTACTAATTAATATCATTTTCTTCTAGCTTAAAGAACTCCCTTTAGCATTATTTTGTAAGATAGGTGTAATGATGAATTCCCTTAGCTTTTGTTTGTCTAGGATGTCTTTATTTCTCCCCATTGCTAAATTATAGCTTTGCTGGGTAAATCATTTTGGTAGCCAGTTTTTTTTTTTCTTTCTTCAGCACTTTGAATATATCATCCCATTGTTCTGAGAAATCTTCTGCTAGTCTTATTGAAACTCCCTCAGATGTGATATTTTTTTTTCTCTTGCTTCTCAGGATCCTCTCTTTGTCTCTAATTTTTAACATTTTAATTATAATATGTCTTGGTGTAGTCTTGTTTGAATTGAATCTGATTATACACCTTTGACCTTCTTATACCTGGATATTTATATCTTTCTGCATATTTGGAAATTTTTCTTTTATTATTTATTTAAATAAGCTTTCTGGCTGTTTGTCTTTCTCTTCTTTTTCTTGATATCCTATAACTCAAATATTTGCTCTTTTGATTCTGTCCCTATAAATTCTGTAAGTTTTCTTTATTCCTTTTTGTTCTTTTTCCTTTTTTCTCCTTTGACTATATTTTCAAACAACCTGCATTCAGGTTTACAGATTCTTTCTTCTGTTTGACCAATTCTGTTGTTGACACTGCCTATTTGCATTTTTCATTTTATTTATTGTATTTTTCAGCTCCAGATTTCTATTTTCTAATAATTTCAATATCTCTTTTAAATTTCCCATGTTGTTTGTTTATTATTGTCTTGATTTAATTGAATTGTTACTCTGCATTTTCTAAAGTTCGCTGAGCATATTAAAACAATTATTTTGAATTACTTGTTTGGTAGTTTATATACCTCTGTTTCTTTAGGGTTGTGACTGGTGCTTTATTTTGTTTCTTTGCTGGTGTCATATTTCCCTGAGTGTTCTTGATCCTTGTGGCCATGCATTGGGGTCTGCATTTGAAGAAGTAGGGACTTATTCCAATCTTTGCAGTCTGGCTTTGTTACAAAAAGTCTTCACTAGTTATTCCATCCAGAGATTCTTGCCAGGTTATTTTGTGTGATCCATGGGCTGGCTTGCTGCAGGAGTCCTCAAGTAGGCTTGCCTGGTTTCTGGGTCAGTAGGTGGGTGAACTTTGTGCCTGGGTCTGTAGGGTTGGCCTAGGAGCTTTGATCCACTTGGGTGTATTTCTTGATTGGGTCTGTGGGGATGGGCCTAGAGCCTGAGTCAGGAAGGGCAGGCCTGCAGCCTGTATTTCTGGGGCCTGGATAGTAGCCTGGTTCCACAAAGGCTTACCTGGGACTGGGGTGGCTCTTGGATGAGTCTTCAGGGGAGACCAGGTGCTGGGATGGGCCTGACTTCTAAGTCTGTTGGAATGGGTCTGGAGCCTGAGTCCATGGGGGCTGATCTGAATCTGGGGTGGGCATGGAGACAGAGTCTGTAGGGTGGTCCTGAGGTCTGAATATTAGGGGACTGGCCTGGCATTGGGGTGTTCCTGAAGCCTGGGGCTACTGGGGCCAGCCAGATGCTGTGGCTGGTCAGAGGCTTGGTCTGCTGGGGTTGACCTAGTATTGGGATAGACCTGGAGTCTGAGGTTATGTGGGCCTGCCCACTGCTGTGTTTTACTGGGATAGACCTAGTGTTGGGGTCTGAGACAAAGTTCAATGCTCACTCACTTCCTTCTTTTTCCCTGTGGTGAAGGCTCTTTCTCTCCATGTTATGCTGCCTGTGGCTGGGGGAAGGGTAATATGGATAATGTAAAACTATCCTTCTTACCCTCTTCAATGTATCTTTTCTTATTTCTATGAATCATCTGGTGCTGAAATCTCTTGCCTGGCTTTCTTAGCTCTTGTGAAGGTATTTTTGTGTGTGGATACTTATTTAAATTGATGTTTCTATAGGTGAATGAGCTCTGGAATGTTCTATTCTCCCATCTTGCTAACATCTCAATTTCACAAAATCTAGGCATCAATATTTTTGAAAGGTTGCTCAAGTGACTCAAATGTATGACAATGGTTTGAGATCCTGTTTTCTAAACTCTTTTCTTACAACAATGATTCTCAAAATGTGATTCACCAGACCAGCAGTATTAACATTGCCTGTGAACTTGTTGGAACTGCAAATCCTTAGGCTCCAATCCAGACCTCCTGAGTCAAAAACTTTGGGCTTGGAGAAATACGTATTCTTATAACCCCTCCAGGTGATTCTAATGCACACTCATATTTGATAACTGATGTACAACAGCAGTCCTTTTTTTTTTTTCAGTTTTGCACCACTACCAGATTTTTTAAATACATTCATTTCTAATTAGCTATATTTATCTAATTGTGAAATAGTACACATGCAACTTTCATTAGCTAAATTTCCAGGGAAATATGCATTCAGAGTGAGGTTAAATTGTAAGAGTGATATAAATCAATAGTGCAAGTATACATGTTGATAAATTTGTGTTTTATTTTTATAATCATAATTAAAAGATTATAAATCTTTTCTTTGACTTCATAATGAAAATGGAACAGAATAAATAGATTGTAGTGGTTGAGGAATATAAGCTAGACTACCAAAATTTGGATCTCATCTCTACCAATACCAAATTGTCTGGTCAATTTATTTAATGTCTTTGTGCCTCATTTTCTCATCTGCAAAATACAGCTGGTAATAGTGCCTTTCTCATAGAATATTTAGGATTTACTGAATTGATACACACATATCACTCAGAAAGTGCCTGGTCTTGGTATGTGCTTAAAAAAACACTAGTTATTCCTATGAAGAATCCAAGAACTCCCAGCTCTGCCATTTTCTAGTTTTTTTTTTTTTGGTGTGTTTTTATATTATTAGTATAGACTTCAATCTATTATTTTTTTTAAGGAATCTTTGTAAGCCATCTACTTACTTTGTGATGGTTGGTTTAAACTAGATGATATTATTCATAAATCCATTTAATTTTGTGCTCAGGTACTGCCACATGCCCTAGTCCCATGACAGTGAACTAATGAAAGGCAATGCTGTTATTACATCTATCAAACTTGTGCTCTCTGTTCAAGGCCCTTAATACATGGACCAAGAGAGAATATCTACATCAGCTCTTATGCTGAATATTGGAAAAGCTTAATCTATTTCTTAGTGCTCCAGACAAAAATAAATACTCATAAAATTTCTAGTTTACTCTCCCATCTTCATGGATGGTCCTATACAACCTCAGGGGAAAGCATCTCACCATGGAAGATTTTCTCCAGATCAGCACTTCTCAGACTAAAATGTCCATATAAATCATTAGAGGATTTTTTTTAAATGCATATCTGATTCAGTAGTTCTGGAGCTGGTTCTGATATTCTGCATTTCTAACAAGTTTCCAGGTGATAATGGTGCTGCTGATTCATGAACCACACCTTGGAATAACAAGGCTAGGGTATGGTAGTTTTCTCCCTAAACACAAATTGTTCATGGTCCTCCACTACTTGAATAAAACCTCATAAAGTTATATTATCTATATATAATAGCATTCAATATTTATTTGCTTCCATCCTAACTTTCCTCCTGCCATTTCTTTTCATATATCTTATGCTTCAGAATACTTAGAACTCATTTTGATTCACCGAACACAATATTCTTTTATGTCTGTATTCCAAGAGCCAATAAGACAAGATAAGAAGGTTGGGAAGGAGAAACGGAGAGATGACTGTTTAATAAAGTCTTAAAGTCAATGTAATTTCAAACTTAGAAACTTAATGTCTTTGATGTTTGCATGCTTAATATTTATGACATTTCCAAATGCTAAATTTTCTCAATAGATGATCAGTATAGACAAATTCTAAAAACTTCCTTGAGTACTTTTTGCTTTTTAAAAACTGTCATATGTCATCTAAAAATGTGGCATATTCTTGCAGTATAGTGGTAACAATAACAAACCTGTTATATGATGTAATAAGCTAAATACTTTGTACAAGTGTTTAATAATTGTAAACTTCAAAAATATTTTTATAAATCAAGGCTAAAGAGTTGTAAACTATTTTTGTAAAGCTAAATATAGAAATTGTGTTTATTTAATATATTTTGTAATGTAATCTTATGTAGAAATAAACTTTTTTCCAGAAATATCATTATAATTATTTTAAATTGAGTGCCAAATATTTAAAGGATGGCTTTATGTTTCCAGTAACAAATAGAAATGTTGGCAATGGCTATTAAATTAAATATGAGAATGTGTACCTAATAGTGAACAATGAATAAAACTTTAGGAGTGGCAGAGATCCATAGGTCATTAGCTGAGATGTTAGAATTGTCAAAAATAAAAGTTAGAGGTATTGTATTTATATATCTAATTTGGCAACCTTCCCAATGATTTTTAAAACATATCATTCACTATTATTATTAAACTGAACATCTTGGGACAAAACCAACAAGTGTGGCCTGATTTTAATCCCTCCATCTACCTTAAGTTACATAGGTCTAGACACAGAGGAGTCGACTTTCAGAATGAGTTTAGGATCATAGACTCATAGAATTCAATTAGTTTTACCAAAATTTGGCTAATTTCAATCCTACATATATATCTCCTGTGTGTGTGTGTGTGTGTGTGTGTGTATTGGGTTTCAGTGTGTATATATGTAATATTATGCAATATATACACTGATATATACTCACTATCTATATTGACATTATATGCATATTAAATGAGTATAATATATACTTATATACACATATACACGTACACACACACACACACACACACACACTCTGAGACTATGAGAGGTGGACACAAGCTCCTTGAGGTAGTTAGCTCCAGAGCATTCCAAACATTTTGTGGCAGTCCCGGGCCAGGCTGGATTTGTGCCATCCGCACCTAGGACTAGAATATCCCAAATGCTACTGCAAAGCATGAGTAGATGCCTTTGTGTCTTGGACCCCTGTGTTTTAGTCAGCACTCACTGTTATGTTTATATTAGAATACTGGTTTTCATTTTAGTAACTATTCAAACAGATTCCAAGTACACAAATGAAAGATTTGCTTAGTGTATTAGGAGGACAAGAAAAAAAATAATGAGAAGGGTGTTATCCTTTTCTTCATGATAGTATCCCTGCTGCAAGAGTACAGTGATCAGTTACACGTCGTTTTGTGCTATAGAAACCTCATGCTCTATTAACTGTGGTGTTAGGAAAATGGCTTCTGGCAATTTTCCATGTCTATTCCCTGAGTATTTACATTAGGAGCAACATTTTTATGATGGGCACAAAAAAAAAAATCCTCTCTTCTCAGCATTTCTCCATTATGGGTACAAAATGTTTTCCTCCTTATAAAATACACTTTAGGAATGTATTAGATACTGGAGCTTGGAGAGGTAAAGGGTTCAGTTCAATCTCTGTCTCATTATTAGTTACTTCTGTATTTCATTTCTTGATCTAATGTAAATTGAACGAGGGAATATTTGGAACACTAGTAATGGGTTTTGAGAAAAAAAGCATTGAATAGAAGCTTTCAGAAACTCTTATGTTGAAAAAATTTGGAGAAAGCAGTTTCTTTATACTCTCAAAAAGATATTTACAACAGAGTATCAAGCACATTTGGTAATGAAAAGCATGGCTCATATTTTGATCAATACCTCCCAGCTGATACATAATTCAGCCTGAATGGGACATGGTATTCATTTTTCTTCATGACACTGAGTAACTTGATGCTATTTCAAATGGTAAATCCATAGGTTTGGTTTATAAAAAAATAAAGTGTTTTAGTAGTATGCAGGCCAAGGACTAAATTGGTAAGGTTCTAGTTTTAGTTCCCTTAAAGGTAAATTAGCTTCCTGTTAGTGTCAAAATTTAGTAAATGAACACAAATCACCATCTCTTCAGTTTCTATAATTGTATTGTTTTTAAACTCTTTTCTTCCCTTTTCTTTCTGCCTTCATTACCCCAAACGCTCTCAGAGATTTCCCTAGAAACCTTTAAAATTCACAGGGAATTTCAGTATCTCCTGTTTATACTATTAGCTCTATGAAAATAAATCTATTGTTTAGGTGCCAGTTAATATTAGGTAATATTTTGTACCACGATGAGAAGTGATAAAAAAAAAATCAACAAGTAGGCACTGGATGTTGGTGATTTTTTCCTCAGGGGTTTCAATAAGTATTTGATTGTGTTTGAAATTAATGCTATACAGTTTTGGACTAAGAACCCAACATGGGCTCTTTTGAATTGTATGTTTGCATTTTTTTATTGAATATTGTATGTACTACTAGTACAGCTTAAGCTAAGAGGAACTGGCCTTAAGGCACGATGCATCTTTGTTTTCACTTTATCAAACCTACATAAATAATTTCTTTTAGAGGTAACCACTTTGTACTCAGACTGTCTAAAGTACATACGAATTTAAAAATACATTTCACTGACAACTGCAGATTTCAAGAGTTAAGAATGCTCATTTATAAATAGTACTGTTTTCATATTCTCTTCTGCTGGAAATGTGAATCTGTCAATTAAGGGGTGTCAAAGAGCTATTCAAACCTCTAAAATTATTCTCAGCTACCTAAGACTTTTAAAACAAGAAAAACTTGTGAGTTCCATGCTGTGGGATGGGCTCACTCTAGTGACTGACACTCACTAAAGAGCTGATTAGTGAGAGCCCCTAAGAGAGCATTGTTTTTTTTCTCCCCTCAGGTGATGGTGCTAATACATATGATTAGACTTGGTGTTTTATCTGTACAAAAGGATTTTATAATTTATTTGGGAAATGTGTTAAAAATGATATTGAATGGCAAATTATTAGTTTGGTGCAAAAGTGATTGCGATTTTGGACCATGAATTTTAAATCATTGTAACTAGGCTCAAACACACCTTTATTAGTCAAAATAGGAACCATTACAATCAACACATTTTGCCAATGAGAAATAAGTTTGTTTATCCCTGTAGTGTAAAAATCCATGCTTCGGGATTCCACGAACTTTTGGAAAGCATTTTCTGCATCCTGCTGGTTGTGGAAGTGTTTTCCCTGAAAAAAGTTGTGAAGATGCTTGAAGACGGGGTAGTCGGTTGGCAAGAGGTCAGGTGACTATGGCAGATGAGGCAAAACTTTGTAGCCCAATTTGTTTAACTTTTGAAGCGTTAGTTGTGTGACGTGTGTGCAGTCAGGCTTTGTTGTAGAGAAGAATTGGGCCCTTTTCGTTGACGAATTCTGGCTGCAGGCATTGCAATTTTCAGTACATCTCATCAATTTGCTGAGCATATTTCTCAGATGGGATGGTTTTGCTGGGATTCAGAAAGCTGTAGTGGATCAGACCAGCAGCAGACCACCAAACAGTGACCATGACTTTTTTTTTTGGTGCAAGTTTGGTTTTGGGAAGTACTTTGGAGCTGCTTCTTGGTCCAACCACTGCACTGGTCATCACCAGTTGTCATATAAAATTCATTTTTCATGGCATGTCACAATCCGATGAAGAAATGGTTCACTGTTGTGTACAATAAGAGAAGATGACACTTCAAAATGACAAATTTTTTGATTTTCGGTCAGCTCATGAGACACCCACTTATCGAACTTCTTCATCTTTCCAATTTGCTTCAATGACTGTAGAATGGCTGACCTTGAGTTTTTCAGCAACTTCTCATCTAGTTAGTTGTAAGAGGATCAGCTTGCACGATTGCTCTCAATTGGTCGTTGTCAACTTCCGACGGCCGGCACTGTGCTTCTCATCTTCAAGGTTCTTGTCTCCTTTGCAAAATTTCTTGAACCACCACTGCACTGTACGTTTGTTAGCAGATCCTGGGCCACATGCATTGTTGATGTTATGAGTTGTCTTTGCTGCTTTATAACTCATTTTGAACTTGAACAAGAAAATTGCTTGAATTTGCTTTTTGTCTAACATCATTTCCATAGTCTAAAATAAATATAAAATAAACAGCAAGTAATATGTCATTGGCAAGAAAACATAAAGTGAGAATGCGCATTAAAGTGATGTGTAACGTACCACATTTATTTAAGGATGTATTCCAGTATCAAATGGCAAATTTTAACAATACTAAAACTGCCATTACTTTTGCACCAACCTAATGTATCCTTTGAAGCAATTAATTAAAATTTAAATACTTAAATATATTAATATATAGCCTGCATTTTATAAATATACCCAAGATATTCATGAACACTGTAAACTCTACCCTCCACTTTGGATGGATGGCTACTCTTGGATGATGTGATGTCATGCTCTCCCTCTTGTGACAGCATCCTGTCAGTAGCAATCTTCGTGGGCCCCGCCCCATTTTTCCCCTTTCTCTGCCTGTCTCTTCATAGCAGTGCTCCTCAGACATCTGTTTTAGCCCTCTTTTCTGCTCAGCATTGGTCCTGGGCTCAACTACGTGTTGGTAACTTCTTGAATCTGTTCCCCAACTCAAATCTCTCCTCAGTGCATCAGATTTCTATATTCAGCTTCTTATTAACTATCTCTGGTTGGATATTCCAGGGGCAACTCAAACTCAGCATGTCCAAAGCAGGATTTGCCACTATATGCTTCAGTCATATTGACTCTGTTTTTTTGTTTCCTACAAGTACTGTATTCTCTCTTATTTCCTTAAATTCGCTACTCCAGTAGCCTGAAATGCACTTTCCCTCTGGCTGCTTCCCATTCACTCAACAGATCTCATAATGGACTTTCTCTAGGAAGCCTTTTCTCATTCTTATGTCAATATTAGGGAATTCTTTTGTAATATATAGTAATGGTAATAATGATAAAGGTGATGATTATAAACTGCATTAGTTTCCTATTGATGCAATAAGAAATTAGCACCTCCTTAGTGGTTTAAAATAACAAAAATTTATAATCTTATAGCTATGTAGGTTGGAAGTCTGACACTGTTATCACTGGAGACTCTAGGGGAGAATCTCTAATTCTTTTTTAACTATTGCAATTTCTAGAGGCTGTCTGCATTTCTCAGCTCATGGTCCCCTTCCGTCTTCAAAGCTAGCAATGGATGTTAAGAGTCTTTCTCACATTGCCTCACCCTGATACTGGCTCTTTTTCTGCCTTCTACTTTCACTTTTCAGGACCCTTGTGATTACGCTGGGTTCACCTGGATAATACGGGCTATTCTTCCTGTCTTATGCTCAGCTGATTAGCAACCTTAATTCCACTTGCAACCATAATTCCCCTTTGGAAAGTAACCTAATATATTCACAGGTTCTAGGAATGAGGACATGGGCATCTTTTGGGAACAATTTTCTGTCTAATATAATAACTAACAGTTATTGAGAACTTACCACTTGCTAGGTACTGTTCTAAGACCTCACATGTATTAACTCACATAGTTATCAAGAACTATGAAGAGTCTGAGATCTTACTTTACCCTATTTGTAATCTTAACAAGTCAGCCTGTCATTGTTTCATAAATGCTGGCAAGAATCATCAAACGCTTGGATTAGAAACAAAAGACATAATTATTCCAGCTATAGCAGTAGCCAGAGTATCAACATTTTTTTTTTTTTTTTGGTGCCAGTTCCCTGAGCTCCAGTTCCCAAGAGTGACACAAAGAGGTCCAGATGGTACCTGCCCATGCAATGGATTATAGTACAGGTGAACAGCCCTGACCCTAGGAAACCTGGCTCTTTTATAAGTGATGATATATATGCCCACCCTTTGCTCTGGAGAGGACACCGTCTCTGCTTTTGCTATATAAACATCCTTAAAAAGATAGTGTGAAACAAAAAGCAGTCAGTGCCTGTGCTCATAAGACATACAGAAATTTGAGAGACCCTTGAGAATTGTGTTCCAACAATAGCCCTCACAGTAATCCTGTGAAATAGTTGCAATTATACTCATCTCCATTTTAGTAGGTGAGGAAAATGAGGAGCAGAGAGGATCAGTAATGTGCCCCATTGAGTAGCAGATTGAGATCATGTTCTTAATCCCCGCTCTTCGCAGCATCCATTGTACTGTGCACTCATCGTAGCATATGCAATATACTGTAATTGCCTTCACGTGTGTCTTCTATACATATGCTTTTTAACTTGTTTTTATCCCCCATTAGTTTATAAGCTCCGCGAGAGTTTAAAGGGACTGTATCTTTATTGTTCAAGTTTATATGTCCAATGCCTAGATCAGTCTGGTGTATATTAGGTAATAAATAAGTATTTTTGAAATATATGAAAATACATTGTAAATGGAACCTTAATAGGGAAGAACCTTTACATTCAACCTGCATTCTCTTAAATTACAATAAATCATTGTTATATAACAAGCATTAGTCAACTTGGCCTATCACTAGCTGATGGGAATAAAGGTCATTTAGTATGTTTTCTGTGTTCATGTCTCATTATGTCCATTAAAGCAAAGACTGTGCACTTTGAAAGTACTAGATGTACAGTGAAGAAAAATGCACAATATGATGAAGAAAATTAAAGTAAGGCTAATTTTAAAAATTAAAGGGTGAGAAACTGACAAATATTCTCTATGCATGTGGGATAGGTCCTTGGCATAGAAAGTCTTTTTCAGGGAAAAAGGAAATCAAGCAACACATGAAAAGTGTTTTTCCATGGCAATTGACAGTAATCAGTAAGTGTCGAGGAAAAGTGATTGCAGAAATGAAAAAATAAATTTTTTCGAGTGTGTAGCAGGAGCATCAGCAAAAACATCGACTGCGTATTATGGCCTAATGCTAATTTGGGAGAATGCTAGGAGTTTGAGAACTTGAAAGCTAAGCTTGTGAATACAAGTAGTGCTGATGAAAATTCTGTTATAAGCCAAAATGTGTAGCTGAAACTAGTCTTTTTTTTGAATGAAAGGGGCCCAAATAAAAAGTCCATCAGGAGAAAAGTGTATTTTGTTTTAAAGCTTTAAAGTACTGACTCACTTTTAAATTTGATGGGAATGTATCCAAGAATAGTAAATCTTAAACTTCTCTGTTAAATAAATTTAAAAACAGTCATTCAGAACCCAACCTGTTTGTGAGTAAAAAAATCTTCAGAATATATACTTGAAATGAAGAAAAGGATGGTTGTTCAAATTTTATAAATATTAGTAATGGGTTATTTCTATTAATTTTATCTTATTAATATTGCTATGTCAAATGCAATTTATATTAGCCACATTTGTTAACCTTCAGAGCAAAGATTTTTATTTTTTATATTTAAATATAAATGTAAGTAGTACCTTGAGCAAGTGTCAGTCATAGCATAATCAAAATACAACTTTTTGTTTTTTTACCTGTTATACCTTTAAAATGTATTTAGTGTCCCTGAATGATAGCATGGGTATATCCTATGATGTTTTTTGGCCTATTCTTAGGTAGGTCCTATGTTAGTCTAAGTCATAAAATAAAATTTTATTTCAGAAATTAAAGTCCCTAATATAACATATTAAATAAAACTTCATCTTCATTCAAAGACAAGACTCCTCCTTCTCTCCCAGCTAAGGGCTATGATGCATTCGATTCCCTAAGGTAGGGATGAACTAGAAAGATCCCAAACAGTGATAACATTGATTTATCATGTTTTATGTTTAGGACTAAGTGTTTTATGTTCTCTAACTCATTTAATCTTCATGCAACTTGCAAGACAGGTACCGTTAACATCCTCATTTTATCAATGAGAAAATGAAAGCTGAGAGAGATTAAACAATTTGTTCAAAGTCCTACAGCTAGTAAATGTTAGGCCTGGGTTTGGATCCCTGACAGTATGGACTCCAGAGCGTAAGCATTACATCCACTGCCCTCTGCTAAGAAGGCCTGGGCAGTAGAGCTGGAAAAATTACTTGGATCATGACTGAGATGCTACTAGGGTGCAGCATGAGGACAGTACGGAAGGTGAAATTCAAACAGTGAAATGAGGCAGGAAGCAGAAGAGTTGGAATCCTGCAAAACAGGTGTGGGGTAGAAGGACCAGTACCAAAACTTTAGAACCTGTCCATGAATCCAAAAGGAATGCATGTACGTGATACTTTGCCTAGCAGTAGGGAGGTGATTTAAAAGAGCAGCAGAGCTCGTTGTGTGGCAACCAGTGACACCGTAGAACTGATGACCAGAACTGTAGCACTGAAGGCCCTTTCTTGGGTGGGTGTTAGTAACAGTTATACAACTGTTCGGTTGATAATCCCAGGCAAAACTAGTTGTAACCTATGTTTAGCATGACTTGCCATTACAAGGCAAACTATTCATTTATCTAGTGATTATGTTATGAACATCAGCCATGTGCTTGGTACTGTGCTAAGCACTGAAAGTGCAACACTCGGGTGCAATGTACACTATTATGGTGGTGTGTACACTAACAACCCTGACTTAACATAGTGTAATTCATCCACGTAACAAGAAACACTTGTACTCCCTAAATCTATTGAAATAAAGAAAAAAACTGCCCTGTCCTCGTGGATTGGGTTGGCGTTTCAGCTTAGATGTTAATTTCCTCAAAGAAACTTTTCCTGGTTATTCAATCTAAAATTTTCTCCCTCCAACTCTGTTACTCTTTAACATACCCCTCTGTTATTTTCATCATAGTCCCAATTGCAGTCTCATTTTATCTTGTTGATTTTTCATCTATTTGTGTATTATTTGCCTCCCTACCCCACCCGACCCTCCCCATCTCCCTGAAATGTGAGCCTGATAAAAGCAGGGTCCCTAGTAGTCTCCTCTGCTGCAACAGAGTAAGGACTCAACACATTTTATTGAATGAATGAATGAATGAGTGAATGAAATACGTGACATGTACAGGGACAATCAGAAAGATTGGTTGTTCCCATGAAAAAGAACCTATGGAATTTTTCCTATTCTCAAGCAAAACCTCTTCTGAGCAGAAAATCTCACACCCAGCAGGGATTAGTGTTACTTTGAAGGAAAATGCCACATCCGCTGATTATAGGAGGGGCTTTGCAGCAGGTCTGTTCTCTGCACAGGTATGGGAGGGGGAGGTCGGCTGCTGCGGTGATGCTCCTGAGTTGCTGAGGGTATTTCTTTCCTTGAAATTAAATCTCTTGTCTCCCAGAATATTCCGTCATTTTACAAGCTCAAAGCTAGGGCTGGGGCATTGGGGTTCTGATCTTATTAGGGACTCTATTACTAATCTCAAAGTATTTAGATAAAGAAATGAATGACAAATCCAGAATGAACTGATAGCTTGGGGTGTGGGAGACTGGAAGGCAGAAATTGGTTGGTTGAAGAAATATTGCTGAGGAAAGCTAGGACTCTAGGGAGTGTGGCTTAGGTCAAAGGAAAAGTGTAAAGAGAAAGCAGGACAGTTGATAAGTCTCTGGGGTCGTGAGTCACACAGTGTCTCCTCTGTTCCTCTCACTTTTAGACAAAGCATGGAGTGTAGGCTTGATTATGCAGCAGAGGTGAGCTGAGTTGGAGGATCTTTCACACTGGAGCCAGGGCTTGAATGAGCCCAAAGCTGGGAGCAAAACATCTTATTTTGGGCTGACTGTCTGTGATGATCTGGGAGCTCAGATCTGACCGTGGCACAGAGGAGAGGCCTGATAATTCACACAATTTTTTGTTAGTGGTTGTTTAATGATGTAGAAGATATTTGAGTGCATTTCCAGCTTACAAGGTTATGCATCAGAAGGATAACTGTAGCAACACTGCCACTAATGCTGAAGACTGGATTACAATTTGATATGTACTATTGGATGGACCCCATTTGGTGATCTTTGGACCTTTGACCATGGCTACAGGGTTCCTCCTGGCATGGTATCCTTAAGGTCGTGGGACATAGTTTTCATGGTGGTAGATTTTCCTCAGAGTGAAAAAGAGGAAGCTGCAAGGCTTTCCTAAGGTTTAAGCCATATTAAAAGGGGAGGGGCCTACTCAACAAGGCTCAGTCTATTGGGGGGACATCAAATAACAGTCTATATGATGCTTAAATAGCTTCATCTAGAGCTCAAAGAGAGCTGTCTGAGAATATGGGTGGTAACATTGGAGTGGATGAGAACACTCAAACAAGTAGTACAGTGAGTGTTTCAGTACCTTTGTGCTGCTATAACCAAATACCTGAGACTGGATAATTTGTAAATCATAGAAATGTATTTCTCAATGTTTTGGAGGCTGGAAAATGCAAGATCCAGGTGCTGGCAAATTTGGTGTCTGGTGAGGGCTGCTCTCTGCTTCCCAGTGACAACTTGTTGCTGTATCTTCCAGAGTGGACGAATGCTGGGTCCTCACATGGCAGAAGGGACCAAAAGGGACTAGGTTCATTCCCAAGTTCCCTCCATTCCTTTTATAAGGTAGTAATCCATTCATGAGGGGAGCTCTCATGACTTAATCACTTCCTGAAAAGCCCCACCACTTAATTCCACCACACTGGAGATAAAGTTTCAACGTGAATTTTGGAGGGAACACATATAAACAATTGCAGTAACAAAACTAAACAGCACAGAAACCACAGATGGAAAACCTGGAAGCTTTGATTTTCAAAAATCAGAGGATGGCAGGAAAATAAAAAACTAAACAAAACAAAACAACAACAATAAGAAGGGCTAATTTGAGAAGTGGTGGGAAAGCATGGACATCCTGTTATTATAGACACTAATCAATAGCATGATGATTCTCAGCAATGGCAATGAAGATAAAAATTGAGAAGTATTCATGAAATTTTGTGAATTTAGTTATTCAGAGCTGTTTAAACATGGTTTTAAAGGGGCAAATTGTTGTGCATTGAAGGTGAGTGAAAGATGAGCAAGTAGAGAAAGTCAGATTTTTATGTTAATTTATGTTATCACATTCACTAGTACTATATGAATTATTTCCTGTCTGTGGTTTTTTGCACTGTACTAATTAATTGAAAGCAGACTACTGTGCATAATTTTATCTAGGATTGTCTTTGAATTTCCAAGTAAATTAGATTCTGAAACATTGGAGTTTTCTAACTTCTGTTTTCAACACATATGAAAGAGCTATGGTGCACATTTTAATGGATATAGTCTCATAACAAATTTATTTTGCAAAAATGAAAATAATTTAATTCATTATAGATTAATGTTATCTGCCTCAAATAAACAAAAGAATATTTCAGTTACTGACACATGTATTTTTTTTAACAGATTCATTGAGGTACATGAATAATGACATACAATAAATTGTTCATATTTAAAGTATCCAATTTGATGCCTTAACATATGCATACACACATGACATCATCACCATAATAAACATATCCATCACTCCCCAAAATTTCTTGTTGCTATGTTGCAACTCCTCCCATCTTTGTTGCCAGGCAACCATGATCTCCTTCTGACACCAGAGATTAGTTTGCATTTTCTGAAATTTTATATAAATGACATGAATCATACAGTATATGTTCTTTCTTCTTCTTTTTCACTCAATATAACTATTTTGAGATTAACCCATATGTGGCCTGTATCTATAGTTCATTTCCTTTTATTGCTGAGTAGTATTTTGTTATATGATATACTCTACTCTATCCATTCACCTCTTCATGGACATTTGGGTTGTTCCCAGTTTTTAGCTATTGGAAATATGGCTTTTATGAATATCTGCATATAAGTTTTTATGTGGATATATTCTTGATGCAGGTACTCTTAAGTTATAAAACTATTATGTAAGATTCCTTAACTTATGAAGGTATAGAGCAGAGGCATAGAGTTAAAACACGTGTCTGTAGTTGTTTGAACAAAATCTAAATTTCTTCAATACTTTGTTATAAGGTTATTATCTGTGTAATAGCATAATCTAAGCTTTTTCAGTTTATCTTCTCCCCCCACCATCTATGGACATGGTTTTTCCCATATTTATTATAAAACCTGTGTGTGTAACTAAGAGGCAGCCTCCTACTGCCATGATTTACTCTGTTCCTCACTTTATTTGATTCTGGCTCCATTTGCTGAAGAGTCCTTGTTTGATTGATCCTATAACCTTGTTACCCAGGCCTGACTTCTATGCCCTTGAACCTCTGAATAGCAACATGTAACCAGTTGCCTGCCTAGGTCACCGGTGCCTGATATCTTTGTCATCAATCTTCAACTGTCCCAGGATCATACCTACATATGCCGCTAGCCTGGCTTTTGCTCTCTGATGACTACCCTCTAATTGTACCTTCCTTTTGATTCCAAACCCCTAGTCTCTGCATCCAGCTCTTAGGTGTGGAGTCTTCTCTCTGTGCTATTTGAGCCAATCCAGATCCCAGTGTGTGGCTTGATCTGCTCACTTAGCCTTGGGGATCTGACTACTCTTGGCTCTTGGAAGACTACAACATAGAGAATTGCCTCTACTCTGCAACAGGCTTGGTTCAGAGGGATTGCTCATTAGTCCACATGTTCTTAAAAGTAAATGACACCAGACCTGCTACTGCTGTTGCCATCTACTGGGGACAGGCAAGGTTGACATATTCTGGTTCTGTTGTCTGGTTTGTTCATATTTAGGCAAGGTCTTAAGTTAAAATCTTATGTAGAAGAATATCTATTTGTTATATACTTGCAATTTGTACCAGTTCTCTGACAAACGTTCTTCCCCTTTATATGCTTCAGCCATATCCACCTCTTTCTGTTTGTCCAACATGCTTGTCTCATCTCCACCTGAAGGCCTTTGCTTTTGTTTGTCTCCTCTTCTTAGAATACACTTCTACAGATCATCGAACAAGCTAGGCTTCTACCCTTCTTCACATCTCAGGAGAAATGTGATTACCTTCGAAAGGCCTGCCTTGACCATGCTACACCCACACACCAAAGCCATCCATCAGATCTTATACTGTTATATTTTCTTTGTAGCATTTATCATTTAGTAAATTTCTTTCACTCATTTATTACTGGTTAATTGACTTTGTGCACACACCAACAGATGTGTATAAGTACCGTGATGGCAGAAAGCAAACAGCTTGAAGGACAGACAAAAACAGTGCCTATATTGAGTATATTGAGTAAAGGAGATACCCAACGAGTATTTGTTGTGTATACAAATGCATAGATTACCTCTGTCTGCCTGTTGAACTCCTTTAGAAGTCCAACTTAAATAGCAGTTCTTTCAAGAATCTCCCTAATCAGATTGTTTTTTTCTCTCTTTCAAGCACTTTTTATTCTTAAGTTATTTGCCATTATTTTCTCTGTTGTATTATAGCTGTCATGCCCTCATTCTTACTCTAAAATGTGGTGGAATACAGGGATAATATCTGACTACTTTTAATATGGATTTCAGAGTTATAAGCCCAATCAATGTTGAGAAGATATTTATTGAAGTCAGGAACAAATGAAAATCAATCGTATTATAAGAATTGATAAATTCTATTCTTTTTCTTATTATGAAATATTTAAAGCATACAGAAAAGAATGAATAATATTATAACCAGTACCCATGTACCCATCACCAACTTTAAAAAATTAATGTTAAATTAATAATAATATTAAAAACATTACTATTAAATTCCTATGTGACTGCCTTTCATCCCTTTCCCTTCCTTTCTTCCCTGAAGCAAACATGATTCTGAATTTAGTATTTATCATTGCTATATGCATGTGTTTTTGCATGCATTTTACTATTACTGTCTCTCTGTGTGTGTTCGTGCGTGAGTGTCAATTTATAACACATGAAATTATTTTGCTTGTTTTTAAGTCATATATGGTATGGATCATTTTAAAACTTACTTGTTTTCTCAACATCATGTTTCTCAGATCATCCAGGTTGCTGGAAGTAGTGTTAGAATATAGTCGTGAGATCCTTTAGATTGCTGTGTAATATTCCTTTATATAACTATTTCACAGTTTCTTTATCCATTATCTTGCTGAAAGGCATTTAGTTTTCCCTTTTCACTTTTACGAACAATACTCCATACTACAGTGAACATTGTTTTACAATTTTTCATTGCATGTTAGGGAATTGTTCCAAGGTTTATATTGAGAAGTGGAACTTCCGGGTCAGAGACTATGAACATTGAGTATGGCGTTGTGATTAAGAGCACAGGCACTGGAGCCAGAGTGCTGGGTTCAAATCCCTGCCCTGCCACTTGCTAGCTAGCTTTCCCAGGAAGCAACAAACACCGGCTATTTTCAGCTTCAGCCTCCTTTCATGAGCATGTGTGCCTTACCTCAACCCCTGGCATCAAGTAGTCAGCTTGGCTTAGTTCCTCTTGGCTCCGGCAGGATCTGTGATAGCCAATTCCCAGCTGCCACTGCCTGCTTCTGGAGCCAGACCCCAGCAGGCCTGTGGCTTCACACACAATCACCACTTTGCATTTCTGGTCCATGGAGAGGCTTATTTTTGAGCCTGGAGATGTTTTTTAGTTTTCCCTTTTAATATTTTATTTATAATTGCTGTGTCTAGTGCAGAGTGAGTACATCAAAGCATGAATTTTTTTGTGTCACCATAACCCAGAAATTGATAATACCTTTATGAACTTTTAAAATAAGCACAGGTCTTAAAATAATCTACATAGATTTTTTGGTGCTGGGAGGTATTTTGGGGATAATTAAGGCCAATAACATTCTTTTATAGGTGAGGTCTCAAGAAATTAAGTGATTTACTGATATCACATATCTAGGTGATATCAGATATCACATATCTTGGTGGTAGGGCCAGACCAAAACCTGTGTGTCCCCTCTTAGTCCTTTAGCTACAGCATCCCCAATCACAACTTTCTCTATAAGATATATTTACACATAACATTGTATGTTTAACAGAACTGCAAAAATATGCTAGAATTTAAGCAATTAGAGAAATGACAACACATTTTTAAACTGATATGAAATGTTTTCTCTTGGAAAATATTGAGGTACAAGTAAGACTATACTATTTACTGCATTAAGCCGAATACATTTTCATTAGGAGGCATAATTCCTTTGGCTGTGTAGAGTCCTGCTGCATTTGGTTTCCTTGACTTTATGAAATTTATTAGGATGGGCCCATCAATAATGGTGCTGACACTTCCGACCACCTATAGCACTGGGCCTGAAAATGAACTGTGATGAGTGAGATGGGCAGCGTTTACAATAATAGCCTATATTTCGCTGTCATGTAAAAATGGCAGGTAGTTTAATTTAAAAAAAAAAAAAAAACTAAAAAAAGCAAGTATTCCTTGTAATTAGGATTTCTGGACTTTTTTAGGATATAAATTTAGAATCTGGTTTCTTTGTTAAAGACTTTGGAACTGTTTTATTCTATTTCTAGATCTTTTAGCTGTGCCTAAGCACCCGTATGCTGCTATGGAGAACTGGGGACTAAGTATTTTTGTGGAACAAAGAATACTGCTGGATCCCAGTGTTTCATCTATTTCTTATTTGCTGGATGTCACCATGGTCATTGTTCATGAGATATGTCACCAGGTATGAGAAAAAGGATCAGGTGTAAGTATAATGTGCAAGCTATTGAGAATGTAGAATAATTTCAGGTACCTAGATTAACAGCTAAATTATTATCCTCCCAATTAAGTTTTAATTTTATGTGGAACACTGTGTAGCTCTTTTTGAAAGATGTGTTACTTTTCTCAGATGACAGCACAAACAAAAACAAACACGCCAATCACATTCAGAGAGCAACTGTTACTCCTCAACTAAAGTTGAGGAGTGAGGTGGCACAGCCACCAGCAGCCTCTTTGGAGCCCCTATCCAGTTGCTATTATCAAGCTTGCTTTAATTTCTTGTGATTATTAGTGTGCATATGTGGTAAGTGCAGTGATGGCAATGACTTACTGCATTGCTGCAAGATGCAGCTGAGTTTTGTGTACGTGTCAAAATTTTCTTTTGCTGAGATCAATTTGTTATTCCCCTTTTCCCATCACATAGACACTTAGGAAGTCTTTCACTAACTCAGCCGTAGACTCTTTGTTCTCAAATGATTGATATTTTTTGTCTTGGCATGTTTAGAAATTCATATGTAAATTAGCCAACTTTGTAGTGAAGATAAGACAAAATTAATTTCATTTTGATTTTATGCACTTTCTTACAATGAGTGGAAGGTATTAGAGAGATTTTGCATGCCTTTCTGAATCTTGATTTTAGTGAAAAAAAAAACACTCAAAATAGATGTTCATGCTGATAGAAAGCAATACTTGTCCAGGTTACTAGTAACTATGGATAGCTTTTAACTTAAAACACCAGAAATATCGCTATAATAATACAGTATGATTTCAATATATTATAAACCCCAACCGTTTTTAAAAGCTAGAAAGACTGAAGAAAGAGCGATGTGGAAAATGCTGTCAGTGAAAGAAGGTGAACTGTTAAATGCTAATAAATGAATACAGGGATGAATTGGTCCAGGTCATAAGACCATTTGCCTAAATGTCAAGTGTTTTGCAGAGACCCTCTAAGATGTTTGTACCTGTCATATTGGCCAGGTTGGGCATGTGTTTTTTACCTAGAGACTTAAAGACATACATTGCAGAGATAACCAGGACTCCATTTCTGTGCCAAAGAGGATCGTTGCCACCTAAACCTACAACTCTTTGAGGCAAAAGTAGTTTCCTTTTCGAACATTTCTATAAATGACAAGTTAGATAGATAGTTCTGTTGAAATGCAAGCACTCTGATAATGCATAATTAATTGCTCAGAGAACTGGATTTCATTTGTTTTATACTCTAAGTCGCTTTCTTATTGTAGCTTAGTATCGGTAGGACACTTTCTATGAGGGAATGAACCAGAAGCTAGGAACAACACTTACCAATAATTTCTACCATCATTACAAAATTAATTTCTATGTTACCCTCCCTCCCCACTTATTTGTTGTCACCATTCTGAAGATAGATTTTCAATTTAAAGGAGAAACATGCATTTTTGATAAAGAATGTTAAAACTTGTAAATATTTTTTGTAGTCATCAACATATTTGGGGCTACCTTTTATTTGCATTTCAATTAGAGGTCCTCTTGAGGAAGAGATACTTTATTATTACAATTGAAACTCTCAGTCACCAAGCTTGTTACCGGGCTTCTAAAGCTGTACATGGTCTGGCACTTGTCTGCCTTTCTGGACTCTTTCACGCTTCCCTCCTCCTGGTTTGCTGTGTTCCAGCCATACAGTCTTCTGCTTCTTAAATGGCTCATTCCCACTTCCCAGTAAGGGTTACTTACATCTGCCTGAAATCCTTTTGCCCAGGGCTTTCTCATGGCTGGATCTTTCTTATCATTAAAGTGTGAGCTCAAATGTTACCTGCTTAGAGAGAATATTTTTGCTTTTGCAATCTAATGCAGTCCCTCCCCCGTTTCTATAACACTTTATTAGGATCTGAAATTTTGTTGTTCATTTGTTTATTCATTATTTTTTATTGTCTACCTCACCTCATTCCCCCTCCCTCCACAATAAAAAGTCAGCTGCATGAGAAAGGACATTATCTAACTTTTGTGCATTGAATTCTAATTCTTAAGGATAGCTCCTGGCATATAATGTATTTTTTTTTAAGAAAAAATAATTCCTGTAACATTTTCCTAAATTAAGCAAGAGTTTCATAGTAATGCATCACGACCTAATCAAAACACTGATAAAAAATACATGATTTTTCATGAACGGATCTTAGAGAGACTTTTTTTGGTCCAATCCTCACTATCACAGAATCAAGGAAAGTAGGGTGTGGAGGGCATTAAAAAACCCTTAGTTCTATCAGTCAGCCAATGTCATCTCTGAAATGCCTCTGCCACTAGTGGGCAATGCTTCCATACCTCCTGTGATGAGCTGCTCACTACCTAACAATGCAGTATTTTCCTATCTTCTGCCATCTCATGTGTTAGAGGGTTTTCTTCATTTTCAGCAGACGTTTACCAACCCTAATTTTCATTCATTAGTCTGGCTTGTCCCTCATAGGACTGCATGAAACAAGCGTTTTGCTTTTCTCCATAATGAGCCTTCAAATATTTGAAGACAGCTGTCATCCTTTTTTTTTTCTCCTGAGTCCTTTCTTCTCCAAGTTAAATATTCTTTTTGTGTTCATTGATCATTTTTTTTTTTTTGCCGAATGCATGTATAAAACACTAGTGTCACCCAAGTAACAAATAAATCAATACGGTCCTGTCACAACACATTTTTAGATCACAAAAATCAATTGGGGAATGAATTCCAGTTATAGTAATCATAGTTGAATACATTTAATTTTAGATAAAATAGTTTAAGGATAGATTTGATTTGATTTGATGCCCATTCATTTTGTTACTGCAGTGGTTTGGTGACCTTGTGACTCCTGTGTGGTGGGAAGACGTGTGGCTGAAGGAAGGATTTGCTCACTACTTTGAATTTGTTGGTACAGACTACCTCTACCCCGGCTGGAACATGGTGAGTGTACTTTAATTGTTTGGAACTTTTAGTGAAGGTTGATCTGGTCTTACATTAGGCTTATCGTTAGAAGTGAGTGAAAATATCAGCTGGATGCATGAAAAAAATCAGCTATCCAATAAAAAGTAACACAAAATTAAAATGTTAGTATTCCCAAAGAGTTATTATATCTTTTATTTATTAGGAACTAAATAGAGTCTGATTTGTTATACATTGACTTGAAAATGCAATAACTTTTCTAAATGGAAATATTTTGGATTGTAGTATTTTATAATAAAAACAAATTATCCTTTAAAATAAAGAAGTCAATAGAGGTTAACAAGTAATATTTTAAGTGCACAAAATATTTCAATACATAGAAAAATGAGAACTTAACATCTTGGCCATGAAATAAAATACAAAAATTATCTAACACATTTGTGCTTTTATTGTTGTAGATATATGCATTTTAGGATTAAATGAATTAATAGGAGGTCATTACTTTTATTTATGAAGAATTATGCATATTATACCTATACTTTAGAAACATCTGTATGTCTGCACCTGAAATGGGGTTTATGTGCCTTAAGCTCTGATATTATAGGATATCCTAGAACAAAAAGTAGAGGGAAGGTATGGTTTTTGCATGTATTTTATTTCAATTTTTTGTTTTATACACACCTTCATTGATCAGTAAGTGAATCCAGGTACATTTTGTTTTGAAATTCAAATTTTTGATTTATTTTAAGTGGTACTGTTAAGTAAAAATTACATTGTACCAACATTTATCAAATTCCAGGAGCTTAAATTTTACTTGTGATATAGCATAGGTGATTTATATATATTTATATACATTTTAAACACTTTATTGAGATATGATTCACCTATAAAAAGCTGTACCTATTTAATATGTATACAACTTGATGAGTTTGGAGATAAGTATACACCCATGAAATCATCACCACGATCTATGCCATAAACATATCCTTCCCCTCCAAAACTTTCCTCCCACTCTCTTTACTTATTGTTGTTTTGTGATAAAAACACTTAATATAAGATCTACCCCCTCAGCGATAATACAGTATTGTTGAGTATAGGCGCTATGCTATACAGAGGCCCTGTAGGACTTATCCATCTTGCATAACTAAAACTTTGTATCCTTATCTAATATCTCCTTGTTTCCTCCTTCCCCAAGCTTCAACTCTCTGCTTCCATGAATTTCACTATTTTAGATTACTCATATAAGTGGGGTTATATGATATTTGTCCTTCTCTGTCTAGCTTATTTCATTGTGCACAGTGTCAGGTTCACCCATGTCATCACAAATGGCAGGATTTCCTTTTTTCCCGTAAGTCTGAATACTATTCCATTACACGTATGTACCACCTTTTCTTTTTCTATTTGCCCATCAATGGACGTATTGCTTCCATATTTCCATTTATTTTTATAGTGCTCTCTTTTGATGTTCTAAAATATTATTAATAATCAGTGATTATTGTCTGTCATCATTTCAAGTATAATTTCAAGAACATGCAAACCAATGTGAAATATGAAGGCATCAGTAAGTTATCGTATAACTTCTGTACCATAATAAATTTAACTGGCTCCCGCTGAGTGAAAAATGTAAAATTACTTAATTAACAAATGAAATGTTGCAAGAATAATGCCATATTGATATGTTTTAATTATGTTCATGCAATTTTGCCCAAATTTTATAAAGGCAACAAATTTACAAGATAAGTTAGATATATGTATGTATGTATGTAATTTTTAAAATATTACTTGGAATGTTTTATTTTGGCATTGAAATTGATTAAACATGCCTTTAAAGAACTTTGAAGAAAAATCACAAATAGCATGCAATATTGTTTAAAGTATTCTTTAACAGATGCGAAATTTTATAACTTAAGTGTTTTTAGGTTACTGAAACATTTCCAAAAGTATCTTTTGGTTTGAGATGACTTTGAATCAACTTTGTTTAAATTTTTCATTTAATTTTCATTATGCTGTGGATTATTACTGATTTATAATTTCATTATGTTTCAATATTAAAAGATGTCCTTATTACAAATGACATGTTATGCATATAGGTATGCTTTTTTCTAGCTCATTCAGCTACTTGTGATAAAATCCTTTCTATTCATCATTATAAAAAATACATCTTAGATTAAAAAGTAATCAACAGAATTATACATGGGGTGAAAACTGACAGCTTTTGATGGTTTTAGCATGGCAATCTATCTTCGGTTTTAATGTACTTTTTCTGGATCTTGTCTTCAAATAATTTTTTATATTCAGCATTTTATCAGTTTCATTGTAAATGTAGCTCTTCCGGAGAAGATTTTTGTAAGAGGTATTGAAAATGAACATAAAGTGAAAATAACACATCTGAGACCTTGTCCTTAGTAGAATACAGACCATGCACTAGAAGTATAAAAACCTTGAGGTGATTAAGATGAGATTTTATTGCTTATAAATCCATATTTAATAATAAATGAAAATGATAGCACAATTACAGTGACACAGAAAGCTCACCCTATCAAAGTAAGAAATGAAAGAATAATTAATTAGACAATTAATAGTGAGGAGGAACAAGTCTTATAGTGATGTGTCTTCATGTTCACATTGTAAGGATTAAAAACACTTTCTGATCTTTGATTGCTTTTGCTTTTTAGTAGCTTTCTTTAGTTTGTGGAATATCCCAATATACTAAATTCACAAAATCTATAAGAAGAAACTCTATAAGCAAACTACCCCTCCATATATCATTAATATTTTCTTTGCAAATAAAATTTTAAGAATAAGGTAGCCACATAAATGAGAGAGGATATTTAGTGCCTTGAAGGCTGTGCCAGCACTACTTTTCATAATGGCATCAGCAAAAGAGTGAAAGAAATACTCATAAGAACAAGAGTGATAGCTGTGTCAGCAGTAACTCACACTGTTGTGATATGCACAAAAGCTTGTCTATGAGTGCATGGCTTGGGCTTCACTAGAGCTGAGCCTAAAATAGAAAAACCAGAAGTCAGGCTCATGTCAGGAGTAAAGAAATTCAGGAAGTTGACCTCTTTTGCCTCTAATTTCAAAAACAGTGCTTTTATCACTTTTACACACCAGGGCTCAAGCACTGAAATACAATTTCAATTTTCTAGAGAGATTGCTATGACAATCTACCCTTCACAGAATAGCAGTAAAGCAGCCCAGAATTACATGACATTGTTAAGGAAGCTGTTGTTCTGGTTTAGGCCCATGTACTCGCTTTGCTTAACTGTTAGTAAAATCTTAGTTTGTGTGTATGTGAGTTTTCAGAGACAGTTTCTGATAGAAAAGTAATCAGTTTTTACAATAGGAATACTACATGCAGTAAAAATTTTTGTGATAATTTTTCCCCCAAGAAACTAATCAAGTTTACCATTTTATGAATATCAGGGGAATAGATTTGAAATAAGAAATTTAGATTCCAAGAAAGATATTTCACCTCTCTAACTCACCCTTATCATTTGAAAAATGAGAAAATTATACTGCCTTAGTAAGCTCATATAATTTTTGTGAAGATAAAATAATGTGTGAGGTCTTTGAAATGTATGAACCACTATACAGATGTGAGCAGGCATTGTGGACCTAGAAAATGAATGTTCTATTAGAAAGGTGCATTGATTTTATGTATAGATACTCTAACATTTCCAACCCCAATAATCCATTTTGACACTCTAGATTTATATCAATTATATATAGATTACAAAATAAACTTTGTATCTGGATTCAGTCTCACCAAATCAATTCTTGTCTATACTGGCAACAAGGACTATTCTACAGGAACATAAGCCTTCCATAATGTTTCATTCATCTAACAGAAATGTCAAGAACATTAGAAACAACTTCCTTAGCTTAAGGCTAAAGACACATTTCATGGGGCTAGTAGTCTTTTTGCTTGATGTTATTTTATCAAAGTTGGCTGTTAGTGACAACATTATTGGATGGATCAGGTTATAGTATGCTATTGATGGCAGTCATATTAAATCTTATTATATGTCTTCAAAAGGGATAAAAATAAAGACTAACACAGCATAGTTACTATTCAACAATTTTCAATCATTTTAGTTTGAAAAAAGTCTTTGATAAAATAATTTTAATTCAGAAAAAGGTGCACAGTAAAATGTTGCTATATGCAGAACTCCTTATTTTACAGACTGGTACTGATGCAGGCCGAATCATATCCCCTGTGCAGATTGCACAGCTTTTCATTGTAGCTTGTGTAGTCTATATTGTAAGTGTCTCCTTCAGTCTCCTGAATGTAGCATTGTGAGGAAGTATTTCTGTAATGAGAATTATTAAGTGTGAGTATATGTTCTTTTATTAAAGGAATTGGGATGCCATAGAGCCTTACACATCAAAAACTTTATAAATTATGCTTTGATTAAGTCTGTAGACTGGGAATTCTTATTAAATTTTTGTAAAGACACATACCTGGACATTAAGATAACTATTAACACAACTAAACTTCATTATGTTAGATACTTAAATATTTCTAACTGTATTGCCTCATACTTTGACAAGTATTCTCAAATTATCTCTATTACGGGCAGGATTAAAATAGTAAAAACAAATTCTGCTGTTAGACTTGTATCATTTTAATCTGCTCCAACAAAAATTTCCTGTTAAAATGTAACAGATATTGGAAAACAATTGTCTTCACTTTTAAAACTGTTTTATTTGTATTCAAAAAGAAGTTGAGAAAATCACTGTTTAATCAAAATATAGTATATTAAACTCAATGTTTTCCAGTTTAAATGTAAAGATATACTGTTTAATCATTCTAAATAATAATAAACATTGTGCTATTCAGAGAGGAGAAAATAGAAAAATAGAGGAAAAGTTGGTTTAGGCTAATATGTTACTTTTCCAGCAGTTCATTTCTTAAATTCATCCTTGACTCAATCTCTGTAGGAAAAAAATACTTTCACTTACTTTTAAGGCCAAGTGCAGTGGCTCACACCTAAAATCCCAAAACTTTGGAAGGACAAGGCAGGAGGATCGCTTGAAGCCAGGAGTTTGAGACCAGCTCGGGCAGCATAGCACCCGTCTCTACGAAAGAATTTTTAAAAAATAGCTGGGTAAGCTGGCATATGTCTGTAGTGCCAGCTACTTGATAAGCTGAGACAGGAGGATTGCTTGAGCCCAGGAGTTCAAGGTTGCAGTGAGCTATGATTGCACCACTGTACTCTAGTCTGGGTGACAGAGAAAGACCCCATCTCTTAAAAAAAGTTATTTAATAGACATTCCAACCATAGTTGATATATTGGTGCTATTGCCTATAATTCATCAATATCAAAATATATTCACTGAGTAGAGGTATGGAGGTCAGAGATAGACTATTTGGGAATTAAATATTTATTAGAGCCCTTCTGTATTAATACTGAATACTAAATAAATGTATGCATATATTATCTTGATTTTCCATAAAATTGTGTTTATCTATTATGATCAAGATCCACATACAATATTCGATTCCTCAGAAGTAGTAAATTAGAAGGTGATCCGATCGTATTAATTGATTGGTATTTTATTCTTAAATGACTAACACATATTGAATGTGAGAAATTTAAAGGCTTCTTAGGGCTAGACCCAAGGGTCTTTGGTCTTTTTGATCCTGTTCGGTAGCTTAAAAGTGACATTTACATTGAAAGATCAGAAGGAAAGTAGAAGCAGCGCCTGCTTGGGTCTCTTGGGTTCCCAGTCCTCAAAATGGACCTCTTATTTGATTATATTTTTCTTTCACCCTTCCTTCCCCACTCTGCAAGCAAATATTTTTTCCTACTGAAAACATAATTTTTTTTTTAAAGAATAGAAACATATTTTCCCATTCAGGAGTAACTGGAGACCTGTAGATCCCTATTCTGGGAGAAAGGGGAGCTTTTCCCCCAGCATTAGTGGTCCGAGAAGTTTTTGGCATTGGCGCATAAAAGGCTTATAATGATGATAAAGAAACTACAAAAACGAGTGGAGCAGCCATGAGAAGAGCAGATAATGCTGTTAAAGGGAAGTAGCTACACTCTGAGGAAATTTAAGAGGAATGCTAATGTGCGTATGCCCAATGCATTAAGGATTGGATGAGAACTCTAACTGTACAAATCTGGATAATGCAAAAGAATGTCAGTGTTAAGCAGGCCTGGCACTTGGATTCTGACCAATGGTAACTGAAGCACTATTAAGAATGTTTAGCAAGGAATAACAACTAAAACAAGAACTGTACCTGCTATGCTACCACATTAAAATAGCTCTTACTGAAGTTAATACAATTAAAAATTTTGTTTACATTTTCCCTCATTTTAAGACAATTCCATTCATTTTACAAAATCCTATTGTCATGTTAGTATCTATGTTAAGGGCATCTGTTAGAAAGGCAAATGAATAAGGCCAGCCAATCATTTGTTAATTATTGAAATATATTAACTGATTTAGACATTTCACAGCACAAATACATTTTTTGAGTATAAAAGTATGACTAAATACGAATATAAAATATTCATAATTTTTTTTGTTTGTACTTATAGTTATTTTATAAAATCAAGACTTTGGCTTCACAGTTTGGGAAATACAAGCTTTTGAAGAGCTTCAATGTTATCAAGGTGTGTTAAGTATCAGGAAATGTAAACCTGCTTAATGTACTGCTTCAAATGGAATACCAGCTTTTACTAAGTAAGATACCTTTAGGAAGGGAAGAAAAACAACATAATCCATTTGTATTCATAAATATATTCACAAATATTTCTATTGATTCAGGTAAGTATCTGGGAGGTTTTTTAAGTCACATTACCTCACATTTTTTTCCTGTGAATTTTAAAAATTTAAAACAAAGCTGCAAATTAAAAATTTCGTACATATTCTTATGGATGATTTTTTAAAGAAAAAAGCAAAGTCTTTGTTCAGAAACATACTGTTTCAGGTTTTATATACTTTAAACCAAGAGATAAAAGGTAAAGGAACATTCCCTACAGAATAAAGTATTATAAAATATTTCTTTTGAGAACTGTGTTCAAATTTGCATGGTGTCAAGGTCTTTCTCCATTTCCTTAGGAAGTTCAAAACTAACCAAAAGATTTGCAGGATTAGATACTTCCTAAGAAGAAAACCCTTCCTGCACCTGGAGTCTAACAGTAACATAAGGCCATCCTTTTTCTAGAAATATTGCAGGGAAAATGAATCTATTCATCCTCTTTTCAAGTAAAAGCAGTTTGTAAGCAGAATATTCCAGCTTGCTAAAAATTATTAGACATTACTTAATAAACCAAAAAATTGATAATGCCAAAACTTATACTCAAATAATAAAATTTTGTCTTAGGCATCATTATTCTCCAATATATAATATTGGCCACAGCAGATTATATCATTATTTTATCTGTCCTTTTCACCATCCCTGGTAAAAACATTATCTTCCTATAATATATGAATTGTGCAACATCTGATATTATTCAGTGTCTTCTAAATAAACAAAGAATTTGCTTCGCAAAGCCTTTTACATGAACACAGTCAAAACTGAAAGCTGGGGACTCAGAGGGCAACCAAAGAATAATTCATTAATTTTCTAATTATTAATATCCTTAACCAGACAGCTATATGTTTTAAAAGACATTAGAACACCGCTCATTTCTAAGCAAGGAGCGACTGTCTCAGTCCATAACATTTTATGGGACTTTTTTTCTTCCTTTTCATCAAGGTTACTTTCATACTGTTCTGATGTTACTAGACAAGGATGTCAGAAATGAAAAGTAGTGAGTTCAAGTGATACAAATCAAAAAATGTAAAAGAGTTTCCTATGGAGAGAAAGTGAAAAAAAAAAGCAATAAAATAATTTGAGGTCGATGAAGATTTTACCTCCGTTGCTCCTATAATAGTTATAATAATAAAGATTTCTGTAGCGTATACTGTGTACCACTAAACACTTCACACACATCAATTCACTGTGAAAGAGAATAAGACATTCTGTGAGACATCTTGAGATTGTACAATTTCCCTATTGTCTTTTTTCTTACTAGTCTTGGAGTTTCATATTGACTAGGTCACTGCTCATTCTGCCATTCAGGCAGCTCTCTGCAATTATGAATCCAAAAGGATTTTAGATAGAATGTGTTTTGACACTGAGCTGAATAATCTCTCTGGAGTTACCATTCACAAACTTAAGTAAGCCCTTTTGAAAACTTTTATGTCTTTAGCTTTTTAGCTCTCCTGGGATTGATGAAATAAAATTCTCGTGATTGGAGTCTTATTTCTGTCGATTTGTGTCATATTGTGTCTTTAAAGATGAAGATATATCGGGATTTTTTTCCCCTTAAAACTCACTTCAAAAACACCTGTGTCCAATTAATTCCTTTAATCGTTTTATTTTTTCTTCTCTAGATTTTATTTATAGTTCACTGAAGCCTTTCTTAAGTGCTGCTAACAGTATACTAGCTCAATCATTTTATATAAATTAGTCTGATGCATTGCTGCTATGTTTTTGCAATTCCATTCATTCATACATTTCATTCATTCTGTTTACTTTGGTCAGAGAATTATCAAGCACCTTAAATGAGCCCTTCATTGTGCTAATTTCTATGGAATAAAACTAATGTAATATTAGTATAAAGCTCTCTATATCAGTTTCTGATATACCCTTTATTTTATCTTTTGGGTGGTGGTTTCAGTTAGTAACTGTGGATTAATTTAGGATTTTTATTTTTATTTTTATTCTTTTCGCTCTTAGCTGACTAGCCATGCCCCTGTCAGACATTGTTTTGTTGTGGAGTAGCTCAAAAACACAGAGCCATCACCTCAATCAGACTGTTCATATTCATAGCTATATTTGGAAAATAAAATTTGATACAGTAAGTCTCAGAGGATTAGACAAATCATGAAACAATAAGGACATTTAGCTACCTATTACTATTTCTATATTACATGGATCAAACATGTTCTCTAATGTTTGTTCAGATTTACTTAGTTACGATGGCCGTTTCCTGTCATTTAGATTTTGAGTGTCTTTCTGCTTAGACATGTTTTGCTTTTGAATCCTCCTTCTTTCTCTAAACTGCACAGCTTTACTTGGAAGACTGGTAATTTAAAAAGCAGATATCTGTTCTTTTGGTTGTAGCAGCGGTGGTGATGCTATGGTGAGATATTTTCATGTAAATATTATTTATTTTCTAAGTTGTCTGATCAAAGATAAGTTTAGACGGATTGCCCCTACAGAGTACAATCAGGCATTAATTGCATTCTGTTCCTAACTATCTGCATGACTGGTCCCATTCGAAGTACTTGAAACATGATACACTGTTGGTGATGACACATTAAAAACTAAAAACTCTCTAAACAAGGTTTGTTTCCCTACTTTTGAGACAAGGATCTTTTAAAGAAATTGTTGGCTTATTTTTTTTTTTTCTTTTTTATTGGGGAAAACTACAAAGCATTTACAGTATAATGTTTACAGTCACAATTTATAGTGAGCTGATTTCCCAAAATATATTACCACTCAAGTTGACTTATTTTGTTACATTTAAAAATCTACTCTGTCAAAGTAGTCCATAGAGTACATACATGGTGCTCCAACTGTATCTACTTACAACCAACACTCCATTTTAAGTGTATAATTAAATGATTTTCAGTGAATTTACCAAGGTGTACAGTTAATCACATGAATCAGTTTTTGAGGAATTCCTTTCCCCTTTACGTTGCATTTTTGAATTTACAGTCCACTTCTCCATACATTATCTCATTTAATCCTTACTGTAATACTCGGAAGCAGATATTATTGTCCTTATTTTACAGATAAAATGTTTAAAGTTCAGAGAGGTAAATTTGTCTAACATCATATATCAGACACAACACATCGCCTTGGACAGCGTGTAATCTTACTTTTTAAACCCAGAGTTCTTTTGGGCATATATGAAGGTGTCTGTGGTGTTTTTATTTCAACAGAATACAATAAAAAAAGATTGGTTCAACTAGGGAAAATGAACTATTTTCTCCCCTCCCCCAACAGGATGTAATTGACACAGCATGTGAAGTCCTGGCAGACCCTTCTCTTCCAGAACTGTTCTGGGGAACAGTAAGTATGTGAGAGAGGGTCAATGTGTGACATTCTCTGGAGCAAAAGAATTTATCAAACACTTGCTTTGTGATAGGTTTTATACTAAGCATTTATGTATATTTTCTCAATTTAATCTTTATAAAAATATGTGAAGTAGATACTATTACTGTCACTGTTTTTTTTTTTTTTTTTTTTTTTTTGAAAGCGTATCAATCTGTTGCATGGGGTAGATTGCCATGGCGCCAGCCTAGCTCACAGCAACCTCAAACTCCTGGGCTCAAGCAATCCTTCTGCCTCAGCCTCCCAAGAAGCTGGGACTACAGGCATGCACCACCATGCCCGGCTAATTTTTTCTATATATATTTAGTTGGCCAATTAATTTCTTTCTATTATTAGTAGAGACGGGGTTTCGCTCTTGCTCAGGCTGGTTTCGAACTCCTGACCTTGAGCGATCCGCCCACCTCGGCCTCCCAGAGTGCTAGGATTACAGGCGTGAGCCACTGCGCCCGGCCTGTCACCGTTTTTTATATTACGACAAATGATGCTTAGAGATGTGAAGTGATTTGCTTATCAGGGTCACACAGCTAGAGAGAGATGGGTTTTGGCTAACTTGAGTCTGTAGCCCAAATCATTAACTAGTGTGTTATCGTCCTAACACCAAGTCTTTTTTTTTTTTTTTTCTGTCGCCCATTCTGCAACCTACCAATTCTTGTTTCACACTGGCAGTCTGTTAGGTACCAGTGTTTCTGCAGCTCTCGAAAGTACTATTCAGGGATTTTATTGTAATTGGTTCTAATGAGAATTTGTCTTTGGAGAGAACAATTTTTTACCAGTAATTCGTCTTAGCATTGGCCATGGCCTCAAACCTCAAGGTCCAGATGATGAATAAGTCTGTTTTTTCTTACGATTGCTGGACAATTTGAAGATATGTTAATTTGTGGATAATGTGAAGATCAGTGATTTCTGTGCTTCTACCATAGGAGCCAACCTCTGGTCTTGGGATCATTCTGGACAGTGTATGTGGAATGTTTCCCCACTTGCTTTCCCCACTCCTGCAATTACTCCGAGCCCTCGTATCCGGGAAGTCCACTGCCAAAAAGGTAAGCTGTTCAGTCAGATACCTGAAGAGAATAGGAGATATTTTTTGCGCCATTCATAAGGATTTCTTTTTGCTTTCCATGTTGTAGTTTCACTTCCTCTACAAGAGTTAGTGTGAAGTTGAATAAGAGATGCCAAAGATAGTGCCTCAATTCTATAAAGTTAGAATATTTTAGTAGAATATTTAAAATTAGAATATTTTTATTATTAATTACCTGTTATAGGCTGGGCAAGGTGGCTCATGCCTGTAATCGTAGCACTCTGGGAGGCCGAGGTGGGCAGATCATTTGAGTTCAGGAGTTCGAGACCAGCCTGAGCAAGAGTGAGACCCCGTCTCTACTAAAAAAAATAGAAAGAAATTGGCTGGACAGCTAAAATTATAGAGAAAAAATTAGCTTGGCATGGTGGCGCATGCCTGTAGTCCCAGCTACTCAGGAGGCTGAGGCAGCAGGATTGCCTGAGCCCAGAAGTTTGAGGTTGCTGTGAGCTATGATGATGCCATTGCACTCTAGCCCGGGCAACAGATTGAGACTGTTGTCTCAAAAAAAAAAAAAAAAAGTACCTATTATAGATACTGTGGGAGTAAGACCAAGTATAAAGCTCCTTAATATCTAGTTGGAGGAGAATAATATATATGAGAAATAAATAGCTAATAACCAGGTGGTACATAGTAACTGTCATTTGAGCAGTAAAGACCATACTGTTTAGGAGAGACAACTGTCTCTGTGGAATAAAGGGGACTTGAGTTGGGTGTTAAAGCATGGTGAATATTTGGCAAGGAGGACAGAAGGCAATTCCAAGTACAATCATAGTCGTGGGCTTGTAAGCAGTTAAGAGAGTCTGGCTGAAAGAGCAGAAGAGCAGATGGGGACCCCCTTGCATGTCCCAGAGGTGAATGTGTGATGGTTTCTTTCTGTGTGTTGGCAGGTGTATAGTTTCTTAGATAAGATGTCTTTCTACAATGAACTTTATAAGCACAAGCCCCATGATGTGATCTCCCATGAAGATGGAACACTTTGGCGGAGACAAACACCCAAACTCCTTTATCCTCTTGGTAAGATAAAGAGATCCTTGGTGCATTAGCCCCTTTTGTGACAGCCTCTATTTAGACCTCATTATTGTTTTCATTCTTTCATGTGAGGTGCCTTTAAAGCATTTCTTCTCTCCAACCATGTATGTTGATTCATTGATAAGTAATTAGAGTCAGTTTCTCTTTTTTGTAGTTAACTTTTTTACATCATTAGATTGATTTCTAAAATAATGCGTGTTCATTGTAACAAGGTAAATAATGCAGAGATACATTTTAAAGAATTAATCTCTCAGTCCTTTCTCCATCAGATAATCAATGTTAAGAATTTGGTGTATGTCCTGTCACATATTTCTGTGTACTCTCACAACTCATTCTGCAAGTTGATTTTATTACATATGGCTCTGACTCATTCTATTTAGTAACTACTGAATTATCCTTGATGTTTCATAATTTTTTATCTTTTTCCTTCTGAAGGACATTTAGACTATATATTAGTGTTTTGCCACTACAAATAATGCTGCTTCATTGGGTACGTGCATACCCAATATGTATGCTGGTGCTTTTATTTTTAGTAGATAGAATCCCTAAAGTGGGATTTTTGAGCATAAGGGTTATATAGACACTAGAAATTTTGAGTAGATTCCCAATGACAGATGAATGAATAAACAAAATATGGTATATACATAAAATGCAATATTATACTATTTAGCCTTTAAAAAGAAAGGAAATTCTGATGCATACTATAACATGGATGAAGCTTGATACTTTACTTAAGTGAGATAAGCTAGTCACAAAATGACAAATACTGTATGATTATACTCATATAACGTACTTAGAGTAGTCAAATTCATACAGACAGAAAATAGAATGGTGGTTGCCAAGGGCTGGGGTTTGAGAGAATGGGGGAATTATTGAGTAATGGATACAGAGTTTCAGTTTTGCAAGATGGAATAAGTTCTGTGATAGATGGTGGTGGTGTACAGCAGTGTGAATGTACTTAATGCCGCTAAACTGTACCCTTGGTCAAAATGATAAATTTTATGGTATGTATATTTTACCACAATTAAAAAAATTGTTTTTAAATGTTTGATTAGATTGTGCCCAATTAAGTTGTAGAGAAAGGTTGTAACAATTTGTTTTTTCTTTTTTCTTTTTTTTTTTTGTAGTTGTCCAGCTAATTTCTTTCTATTTTTAGTAGAGACAGGGTCTTGCTCTTGCTCAGGCTGGTCTCAAACTCCTCACCTTGAATGATCCTCCAACCTCAGCCTCCCAAAGTGCTAGATTTACAGGCATGAGCCACCACGCCTGGCCTACAATTTGTTTTCTTATTGGCAGTGAGTGTGTTAGAGTGACTAGTCACTGCTCTTAGGCTCATGTGTATCCCAGCTTCTCAAGGAGTAAAATAAAGAGGGAACATCCTTACTGTTCTAGTCCTGGCATCACCACTGATTCACCCAGTGATCTGTGGACTCTCTGTAGCCGTCATTTGAATAGAAAACCATTCTCTGCACTCATCTGATTTTCAGACATGTGGAAAGTCATTTCTTCAGATCACGAAAGTTTTTGGGGTTTTTTAAAAACGGAAAAAGCTATAGGAATGTTAGCTACAAAGGTGTGTTTAAATATTGGTGTCTGGCAGAGGAGTTACCTCTTCCTATTTGTCCTCAGATATTAGACTGTTGTTCTTCCTCCCTCCCTAGGGGGTCAGACCAACCTTCGCATACCTCAAGGCACGGTGGGCCAAGTAATGCTAGATGACAGGGCTTACCTGGTGCGCTGGGAATACTCCTATAGCAGCTGGACCCTCTTTACCTGTGAGATTGAAATGCTGCTTCATGTTGTTTCAACTGCAGGTAAGGTCAGCTTTGGGAGACATCATGGAGGGGTTGGCGATGATGGACATGCTTGGAGGATTTGAAGGAATTTTAAGATAAAATTCAGAGCCATCAAGATTGTGATTTGTCTGGTTTGTTTGTCTGGGTCTCAGGGACTATTCTGTAATTTTTTTTTTTTTTTTTTTTTTGAGACTAGGTCTTGCTCTGTTGCCCTGGGTAGAGTACAGTGGTGTCATCATAGCTCACTGCAACCTCAAACACCTAGGCTCAAGCTATCCTCCTGCCTCAGCCTCCTAAGTATCTGGGACTACAGGTGCATGACACCATATTCAGCTAATTTTCCTATTTTTTATAGAGACAGGATCTCACCGTGTTGCTCAGGCTGGTCTCAAAATCCTGGCCTCAAGCGCTCCTTCCGCCTCTTCCTCCCAAAGTGCTATGAGCCCTTGGTATGAGCCACCGTGCCCAGCCATTATTTTGTGATTTTATTTTTTCTCTTATGTTTGTTTTTATGCTTAACTTCTAATTACAAGTAGTACTCGTTTTTCATTGAGGCTAAATATAAAGTTGAAGATAAACCTACTGGAATTTAAAAAGTGAATCAAATACATTTTGAGTAAATAATGGCCTATGTGGTATACAAAGATAAGAAAAACCATGACAAAATGGGAATGAATGAAATTTGGGAAACTATATTCACCTCAAGGTCATATTTACTTAGGCATATAGTCAGATGGTAGAGAAGAGAGGGAAGGCCACAAAGGCAGGAATCAGCTTGGTATAAAATTTGCAAGGAGAACAAAGTTTGTTGATGAAAACCAGGGCCCATTTTGGTTTCTGCTACCTGGCTGCAGTGTGATGGGGAGGCAAGTGATACTCACAAGGCTTAGGCTATTAATGGGCAAGGAGGTCCCGCAGGAGAGCAGCAGGAGGTCCTCATAGCAGAACCGGAAAGGCCAGTAGATAACACGAAGAAACTAAAAAGAATATTTGGAGGGTGCCAGAGGAGCTGGGACAGGGGAAAGAGGTGGCTAGAGAAGCAAGCTCTTTTAGCAATGCTAGCAGTATAAAGACTAGGAGAATGTCCTTTAGGGTGGGACTGCCTGGGTTCAAATCTGAGCTTCATCACTTACTAACCATCTATGTGGAGCAGCACTTAACATCACTGAGCCTCAGTTTTCTTATCACCTATAAAAAAGGATATAAGAGAACCTGTGCCTGTTACCGAAAGTTCAGCACTTGTCTCTGAGGCCATATCAGAAGAATGAGGACAAGTGGTCTGAAGATAAAGAAGGAGGAGTTTATTAATTTGCCAGCAAATGAGGAGGTTGGCAGATTCCCACCTGAACGTACCAACATCCTCTATTTTGTGATTTTATTTTTACATTTTTTTCTTTCTTTTCTTCGTGAGCAGTGGAAGATATATTTGGTGATTTTAAAGGAGTTGTTTGCCATGTGGTCACTGTCTGTCTTTCCCCTCAGATGTGATTCAGCACTGCCAGCGAGTCCAACCCATCATTGATCTGGTCCATAAGGTCATCAGTACTGACCTATCAATAGCAGACTGTCTTCTGCCCATCACGTCCCGCATCTACATGCTGCTGCAGCGGTGAGTCTCTTGTGGCTGGCCCTTAGCTGCCTGGCAGAGCTCTCAGCAGTTATTCTCTTGGTTTTGAGGAGCCTGGCACATACCCACTAGATTAAAGTCCAGACATGTTCCTCTATGGGAAGCCCTGGTGGAGTATCTGTCCCCATCTGAGGACTTTCCTGTTTTTATATCCCTGCTGAGATGAAGGACTTGGGAAGAGAGAACTGGGAAATATTTGTGATGGAACCCATTGTATTATTCATTTTACTGAGTACAGTGCGCTGTTCTCCAACCAGGTTAACAACAGTGATCTCCCCACCTGTACATGTCATTGCTTCCTGTGTCAACTGCTTGACTGTTTTGGCTGCCCGGAATCCAGCAAAGGTGAGACATCGAATCTTTTCAACAGCCAAAAAATGCAACAGTTAACATATACCTGAAGATATGTAGACATTTAACTCTTCTTTTCCCTTCTCAGGTCTGGACCGATCTTCGTCACACAGGTTTTTTACCATTTGTGGCCCACCCTGTCTCCAACATGAGTCAGATGATCAGGTGAGCCAGGTCCTAGGGTGGGTAGAACATATTTTCTAGAGAGAACCATATATGTTTCAGGTCTAGCCTAGCTTTACAGGGTTTAAGGAAGCTTGCCTGTCCACTTACTCTGTGCAGTCCTTGCCTTTTCAGCCCTCTGGCCAGAAGCAGGAGGGTGAGTGAGGACAGGGTAAAGGAGATGGTGGGGTATGGGGCCCACAGCTGCTCTCCTCTCAGGGCAGCACTGATGGCTCATAGTCTTTAAAGCCTGAGAGTGGGAGAGCAAGAAAGATTCTCATCTAGCTGCTGCCATTTCAGGTATGTGGGAGTTTACTTTCCAGCCTAGAGAATCCAGAGGTATCTAGATCCAGGGACTTATCCCATTCTTTTTTTTTTTTTTTTTTTTTTTTTTTTGAGACAGAGTCTCACTCCGTCGCGTCAGCCTCGCTCACAGCAACCTCAAACTCCTGGGCTCAGGCAATCCTTCTGCCTCAGCCTCCCGAATAGCTGGGACTACAGGCATGCGCCACCATGCCCGGCTCATTTTTTCTATATATATCTTTAGTTGTCCAATTAATTTCTTTCTA